>JAGVVM010019417.1:0-10102 GCA_019149425.1 Psidium friedrichsthalianum
AGGTCACCCACAAAATGAAAGGCTAAAGTCAAAAAGTAACTTGCTACTGTATTGTTGACTAACAATATAAGTGATAACCTGTGGAGATTATTACATTGAAATTCTTTTCAATTTATGAAAGTGCCTGAAAACTACCAAGTATGTTATACTTGAAAATAGGCTCAGGCTACTGCAAGTCTTACTGTAGTCTACACTAATTTGCTTTGAGTTGCAATTCTTTCCACTCTTGACAAGGCGGTAATTGTTTTGTTATTAACTGACCACATGCATTGTGGCATAATTTTGCCCTAGTTTAGTAATGTGATGAGAAACGCATGCCACCATGGACTGACACAGTGTGTGTGTGAGAGAGAGTGTGTTAAGCTGAAGCACATGTTCAAGCCTCATCTTCTGTGCATTTTCAGTGGTGAAACTTTTAGAGGGACTGAAGATGGTGAAGGAACTGACCCTGAATTGGCATGTCAATATCTTGATGACTTAGTTATGTTTTCTGTTGTATATTACCTAACTTCTTTTCAATCTCTATAGTAATTAAATACCTCTCTCTCTCTCTCTCTCTCTGTCTCTCTCTCTCTCTCATTCATTTCATGTCGCTGTTGTAAACTTGTTAAGCAATTTAGTTTTGCTTTCAGAGATATGGGATGCTCTGCATGCTGCAGCAGAAGCAGATCTAACGCTTGCCCAAGCAATTGTGGATAGTGCTGGCGTGATTGTTCAGAGAGCTGACTTGACAATATGCTATGATGAAAGAGGTGCTCTATCGATCTATTCTCCCAGTCCCCCACCCACTTCTCGCTCACCGCCACCTAGAAATCTTTTCAATCTCTGTTGTCCTGTCCAGCATCTAATGCATGTGATGTTGATTGTTGCAGGTGCGAAGTACGAATTGCCCAAGTACGTTTTGAGTGAGCCAACCAATTTGATTGATGATAATTGACAGTGGAGGTGGGGCAGATTTTGCTCCGCTTCGTATGTAAATCCTGTGAATTGATATCGATAGTTTGGTAAAACAAATTGCATCAAAGTGGAGGGCATTCAGGCATTTTAATGATGCACGCATCAATGCAAATGTTACATGACTGCTGCCCACATGAGATGTATAACTTCCACATTTTCATATGGTTTGTTTCATTAGTAGCCGAACCTTCTAAAGAAACATGAAAAGTAATTAATTCAGGTGATTGTTCAAGTGGAAATGATGACATCCTTTGTTCCTAGACCATTGTTTTCTCTAACTTGGCAGGGTCTGTGAGGCACATTAACCGAATAATATCTCTATCTGTCATGTGGAGTTTGCTGATGGCCCTTACGTTTCCAATGCTCGGCATTCATCTTGTAATTGATTACAATTACAGATGTGATTCGAGATTTGAAGAGCTATGCCTGAATAAATATGAATTGTCCAATGCATAATGGGGAAAATGTGTTAAATTGTGCACAGATCTATGTGAAGCTTGAATTTAGCATTAGTAGTAGATTCATTCAGAGCCCTTTAATACCAAGTCTGCCCAGCTTGTTTCTCTTGATTAACGTCATGCATAGGGTGGAGATAGCTATGGTGTTAGACAAATCCGGCCTAGTAGTATAATGGTTTCCGATGGCAAACCGCATAAAAGCCCTCTCGGCAAGAGTACGTAGTTGTAGGTTCGCAGTACAAGTTCTTCCAAACGATTGATCATGATGTTCTTATTGTAGTTCACGGAGTCTCTCCAGTGTGGTCCAATCTGGTGAGAGCTGTGATCTTTATATGCCTCTTTGAAGGCGGCGATGTCGGCGACAGTGGTGGCGATCTGCATGTTCTGACCAACACGCCTCCACGCTTTCCCCTCACCCTTACAGGTTTTCCTTCCATTTTCAGGGCCTCGTGGTTTGCATAAATTTGAGGAAAACAAGCAATAATTCGAAGTACGTCTTACCATCTTGTGCCAAAAAAGTGTTTCAACAAAAGAAGTTGCGAATACCATAGGGGCTAACGGAAGTGATATGGACCTGTCTGTTTGCCGACATACCAGAAGTTAAGGTACTTCTTGGAAAAAGTAGAAGTGAAGATCAAATAGAAAGTCAATTGCTTCTCAATGGGAATAGACTCGTAAACTTTGTGTTTACGAGTATTGACCAATCTTTGAGTTGATCGTCTCTTCGCTTGAATGCCACAAGAATGGTGTTTACTTATCAGTAACACGCGAGCTTGAGCCTGACGGAATGGCTGCCCCATCTTACATTCCCAGTTCTCTTTCCCTTCTTTGTTTCCGGGCTATATGTTGCTTGTTCATGCCGACTCTGCTTTGAATCATATCAGGATTGAAATTTGGGCAGCCGAGAATTGTTAGTGAGCACTCACCTTGAAGTTTCGAATTGTAATTGTATACGTTACTCAATGACGTGCAACCGGTCAATTCCAAATTTGTGAGCGTCTCTAGTTCATCCAGGCCCCTAACTTCCTGAAGCTCTTGGCATTCTTGAATTTTCAAAGACTTTAGCTTTTGTAGATCCGATAGGTCTAGACTTTCAATCTTAAGACACTTGCTTACGTCCAATTGCTCCAACGACTCCAGCAATTCAAGACCTTGGATCGCAGTTAGACTGGGGCAATCAATCAGCGTCAACAGCTTCAACCTCTTCAAACTCGAAAGACCGGCAAATCCCTCGAGGAGTTCTAACCCTTCCACTTCAAATTCAAGCAATTGTTCAAGCCCATCGAGCTGTACCTCTTTCCACTGACATTTATACATGAACAAACGTGTCAAGTTTCTCAAGTCGCGACCAAATGATAAACTGGTCATGGATTCATGATATTGGAGTGAGAGTGTTGACAGAAACGGTTGAAGGAACATGAGGGATTGTCGGCATGGACCATCTTGGGAGAAAAGGGATGAAAGTTCTCATCATGGCCTCCATACCTCAACTCCGCCAATTTAGTTAGGTTTGAGATATCCTCCACTCGCTGCAGCGAACTTGATCCAAAGCTTAGGCTTATCAAACTTGTGGGAAGCTTAGGCAATACTTGGAGTTCGCTACAACCACACAGTCCCAATTTCACTAGGCGAGGAAGAAGTTGGATCGTCTCCGAACATTTCTAATAAGGGTAAATTCCAAGTTAAGAACTCTCAAAAGCGATAATTTCCCAATGTCCTTGGGAATTTCCCACTCTAGATCCCGGCAATCCTCGACATGTAGCTCTTCCAACTCTTTTAGCTCGACAATGCTCCGCGGTAGCTCCCTTATCGAAGAAGAAGCAAGGTTGAGGACTTTTAATCTACATAGCTTTCCAATAGATCCCGGTAATTGCAGACAATTTGTTGCCGAGACATCCAACTCGATTAGCGATTCCAACTTCCCAATCGAGAGTGGAAGTTTCTCTATGGAAGCTTGTGATAGAAAGAGAGACTTGAGTTCTTGTAGATTCACAATAGAACTGGGAAGTCTTTTGATTTTTGTACCTTGCAGTTTAAGAACCGACAAGCGCTTTTGATTACCTATGGAGTCGGGTAATCTTGTGATAGCTGTATATGAGAGATCCAACTCTATCAGTGATGTCACTCTCACGAATGATTCGGGCAACTTACTCAACTTTTTGCAGTTGCCTAAATACAAGTACTCAAGCTTTTCCAACCCTTCAATTCCTTTGGGCAACTTCGTAAGATCCGTACACCAATTCGCATTGAAGTAGATCAGGCACTTTAGCTTTTCGAAGGAACCATCAACCTCAACCAGACTCGTGCAATCTTTAAGGATCAATCTCTCCAAACTCAAAAAACCAGAGAAGTTTGGAGTCCTGGTCATGTTGTAGCAATATGTGAGATCCAAAACTTTAAGCTTCTCGGCATCCTGTTACAATAGCTGGAAATTAGATGTAATTGGGTTGACTAATTTTCCTCCTTTAACCCACACAGATCCATTCATCTAATACTAGTAGTACCTGTCCAACATATATCCACCTACGTATCATTTCAATACAATCTAATTGTAAATGGCCCTGATTACAAGACCAGCTTAATCAGCTTAGTTTTAACTTAACTTGTGGAATGACCCTAATTAGTCTGAGTCATCATTTTGTTTATGACGGATTATCAGATACGATTAAACTACATGAGACAGTTCAATGGAGATAAACGATTGTATCGACGGATGGTACCTTGATTTGACTCCATCCAGCCCAGTCCTCTGTGATGGGGCTATCAGAGACGTTGAGAACTACAAGATTTTTTGGATGGAAATTGATGGCCGAAAACTCTCGAGGACAACCCTTCCAGGACATGTATTTTAACTTTTTAAGCTGACTCTCAAAGTCTCCATCTAAATGTCCCCTAAATAATTTGAGGAACCTTAAGTTTGGAAGCCTTGAAAACTCTTTGCCCGTATAGGTTCCTCCACATAAGCAGACTGCTTCAATGGCCTCCTTTCTCTGCCATTCAATGGTAAAGTAACATAAGAGCAAATGAAAAGTGTTTTTAAAATATTCTCTCTCGAGATTAAAAATGGGCTCCTAATTAATAACTGAAATATTGAGAAACGTCTGAAATTTGATGGCCAAGCATATCGTTTACCTCCCTTGTTCTTATGATATCATTGGCCGTCTCAGGAACCCAAAATCTGCTTTGCCTTCTGCTTTGCTTTCTCAGATTCATCATCCTCGTATCTCCACAGACAATTTTCCTCCCGAGATCTCTTAATTGGTCGTGCATCCAGAATTTGTTGTCATTGGTTATCTTTATCAAGGACAAGCATACAAGGACTTGAATCGAATAATCTGGAGAAAACCTACAATCCTTCCACATGTAGAATGCATTCGTCTTGTCTTCGTCCACAAAGAGACATGCAATGTCAAGAAAGATCTCTTTTTGCTCCGGACTTAGCCCATCGTAGCTGATCTTCAGCTGGTCTTGAACCTTTTTATCAGGTTACTTCCCTCAGATTTTCCAGTACTTCTACCCAAGCTGCTTTGCTTTGGCGACGAAGTAATGAGCCTACAACTTCGAGAGCCAAGGGAAGTCCTCCAGTTGTGGAAACTACTTGTTTCGAAAGATTGACATAATCATTTGGAGGAGCCCCCCCCTCCTGCTTCCAAATGATTATGTCAATCTTTCGAAACAAGTAGTTTCCACAACTGGAGGACTTCCCTTGGCTCTCGAAGTTGTAGGCTCATTACTTCGTCGCCAAGCAAAGCAGCTTGGGTAGAAGTACTGGAAAATCTGAGGGAAGTACCTGATAAAAAGGTTCAAGACCAGCTGAAGATCAGCTACGATGGGCTAAGTCCGGAGCAAAAAGAGATCTTTCTTGACATTGCATGTCTCTTTGTGGACGAAGACAAGACGAATGCATTCTACATGTGGAAGGATTGTAGGTTTTCTCCAGATTATTCGATTCAAGTCCTTGTATGCTTGTCCTTGATAAAGATAACCAATGACAACAAATTCTGGATGCACGACCAATTAAGAGATCTCGGGAGGAAAATTGTCTGTGGAGATACGAGGATGATGAATCTGAGAAAGCAAAGCAGAAGGCAAAGCAGATTTTGGGTTCCTGAGACGGCCAATGATATCATAAGAACAAGGGAGGTAAACGATATGCTTGGCCATCAAATTTCAGACGTTTCTCAATATTTCAGTTATTAATTAGGAGCCCATTTTTAATCTCGAGAGAGAATATTTTAAAAACACTTTTCATTTGCTCTTATGTTACTTTACCATTGAATGGCAGAGAAAGGAGGCCATTGAAGCAGTCTGCTTATGTGGAGGAACCTATACGGGCAAAGAGTTTTCAAGGCTTCCAAACTTAAGGTTCCTCAAATTATTTAGGGGACATTTAGATGGAGACTTTGAGAGTCAGCTTAAAAAGTTAAAATACATGTCCTGGAAGGGTTGTCCTCGAGAGTTTTTCGGCCATCAATTTCCATCCAAAAAATCTTGTAGTTCTCAACGTCTCTGATAGCCCCATCACAGAGGACTGGGCTGGATGGAGTCAAATCAAGGTACCATCCGTCGATACAATCGTTTATCTCCATTGAACTGTCTCATGTAGTTTAATCGTATCTGATAATCCGTCATAAACAAAATGATGACTCAGACTAATTAGGGTCATTCCACAAGTTAAGTTAAACTAAGCTGATTAAGCTGGTCTTGTAATCAGGGCCATTTACAATTAGATTGTATTGAAATGATACGTAGGTGGATATATGTTGGACAGGTACTACTAGTATTAGATGAATGGATCTGTGTGGGTTAAAGGAGGAAAATTAGTCAACCCAATTACATCTAATTTCCAGCTATTGTAACAGGATGCCGAGAAGCTTAAAGTTTTGGATCTCACATATTGCTACAACATGACCAGGACTCCAAACTTCTCTGGTTTTTTGAGTTTGGAGAGATTGATCCTTAAAGATTGCACGAGTCTGGTTGAGGTTGATGGTTCCTTCGAAAAGCTAAAGTGCCTGATCTACTTCAATGCGAATTGGTGTACGGATCTTACGAAGTTGCCCAAAGGAATTGAAGGGTTGGAAAAGCTTGAGTACTTGTATTTAGGCAACTGCAAAAAGTTGAGTAAGTTGCCCGAATCATTCGTGAGAGTGACATCACTGATAGAGTTGGATCTCTCATATACAGCTATCACAAGATTACCCGACTCCATAGGTAATCAAAAGCGCTTGTCGGTTCTTAAACTGCAAGGTACAAAAATCAAAAGACTTCCCAGTTCTATTGTGAATCTACAAGAACTCAAGTCTCTCTTTCTATCACAAGCTTCCATAGAGAAACTTCCACTCTCGATTGGGAAGTTGGAATCGCTAATCGAGTTGGATGTCTCGGCAACAAATTGTCTGCAATTACCGGGATCTATTGGAAAGCTATGTAGATTAAAAGTCCTCAACCTTGCTTCTTCTTCGATAAGGGAGCTACCGCGGAGCATTGTCGAGCTAAAAGAGTTGGAAGAGCTACATGTCGAGGATTGCCGGGATCTAGAGTGGGAATTCCCAAGGACATTGGGAAATTATCGCTTTTGAGAGTTCTTAACTTGGAATTTACCCTTATTAGAAATGTTCCGGAGACGATCCAACTTCTTCCTCGCCTAGTGAAATTGGGACTGTGTGGTTGTAGCGAACTCCAAGTATTGCCTAAGCTTCCCACAAGTTTGATAAGCCTAAGCTTTGGATCAAGTTCGCTGCAGCGAGTGGAGGATATCTCAAACCTAACTAAATTGGCGGAGTTGAGGTATGGAGGCCATGATGAGAACTTTCATCCCTTTTTCTCCCAAGATGGTCCATGCCGACAATCCCTCATGTTCCTTCAACCGTTTCTGTCAACACTCTCACTCCAATATCATGAATCCATGACCAGTTTATCATTTGGTCGCGACTTGAGAAACTTGACACGTTTGTTCATGTATAAATGTCAGTGGAAAGAGGTACAGCTCGATGGGCTTGAACAATTGCTTGAATTTGAAGTGGAAGGGTTAGAACTCCTCGAGGGATTTGCCGGTCTTTCGAGTTTGAAGAGGTTGAAGCTGTTGACGCTGATTGATTGCCCCAGTCTAACTGCGATCCAAGGTCTTGAATTGCTGGAGTCGTTGGAGCAATTGGACGTAAGCAAGTGTCTTAAGATTGAAAGTCTAGACCTATCGGATCTACAAAAGCTAAAGTCTTTGAAAATTCAAGAATGCCAAGAGCTTCAGGAAGTTAGGGGCCTGGATGAACTAGAGACGCTCACAAATTTGGAATTGACCGGTTGCACGTCATTGAGTAACGTATACAATTACAATTCGAAACTTCAAGGTGAGTGCTCACTAACAATTCTCGGCTGCCCAAATTTCAATCCTGATATGATTCAAAGCAGAGTCGGCATGAACAAGCAACATATAGCCCGAAACAAAGAAGGGAAAGAGAACTGGGAATGTAAGATGGGGCAGCCATTCCGTCAGGCTCAAGCTCGCGTGTTACTGATAAGTAAACACCATTCTTGTGGCATTCAAGCGAAGAGACGATCAACTCAAAGATTGGTCAATACTCGTAAACACAAAGTTTACGAGTCTATTCCCATTGAGAAGCAATTGACTTTCTATTTTGATCTTCACTTCTACTTTTTCCAAGAAGTACCTTAACTTCTGGTATGTCGGCAAACAGACAGGTCCATATCACTTCCGTTAGCCCCTATGGTATTCGCAACTTCTTTTGTTGAAACACTTTTTTGGCACAAGATGGTAAGACGTACTTCGAATTATTGCTTGTTTTCCTCAAATTTATGCAAACCACGAGGCCTGAAAATGGAAGGAAAACCTGTAAGGGTGAGGGGAAAGCGTGGAGGCGTGTTGGTCAGAACATGCAGATCGCCACCACTGTCGCCGACATCGCCGCCTTCAAAGAGGCATATAAAGATCACAGCTCTCACCAGATTGGACCACACTGGAGAGACTCCGTGAACTACAATAAGAACATCATGATCAATCGTTTGGAAGAACTTGTACTGCGAACCTACAACTACGTACTCTTGCCGAGAGGGCTTTTATGCGGTTTGCCATCGGAAACCATTATACTACTAGGCCGGATTTGTCTAACACCATAGCTATCTCCACCCTATGCATGACGTTAATCAAGAGAAACAAGCTGGGCAGACTTGGTATTAAAGGGCTCTGAATGAATCTACTACTAATGCTAAATTCAAGCTTCACATAGATCTGTGCACAATTTAACACATTTTCCCCATTATGCATTGGACAATTCATATTTATTCAGGCATAGCTCTTCAAATCTCGAATCACATCTGAAATTGTAATCAATTACAAGATGAATGCCGAGCATTGGAAACGTAAGGGCCATCAGCAAACTCCACATGACAGATAGAGATATTATTCGGTTAATGTGCCTCACAGACCCTGCCAAGTTAGAGAAAACAATGGTCTAGGAACAAAGGATGTCATCATTTCCACTTGAACAATCACCTGAATTAATTACTTTTCATGTTTCTTTAGAAGGTTCGGCTACTAATGAAACAAACCATATGAAAATGTGGAAGTTATACATCTCATGTGGGCAGCAGTCATGTAACATTTGCATTGATGCGTGCATCATTAAAATGCCTGAATGCCCTCCACTTTGATGCAATTTGTTTTACCAAACTATCGATATCAATTCACAGGATTTACATACGAAGCGGAGCAAAATCTGCCCACCTCCACTGTCAATTATCATCAATCAAATTGGTTGGCTCACTCAAACGTACTTGGGCAATTCGTACTTCGCACCTGCAACAATCAACATCACATGCATTAGATGCTGGACAGGACAACAGAGATTGAAAAGATTTCTAGGTGGCGGTGAGCGAGAAGTGGGTGGGGGACTGGGAGAATAGATCGATAGAGCACCTCTTTCATCATAGCATATTGTCAAGTCAGCTCTCTGAACAATCACGCCAGCACTATCCACAATTGCTTGGGCAAGCGTTAGATCTGCTTCTGCTGCAGCATGCAGAGCATCCCATATCTCTGAAAGCAAAACTAAATTGCTTAACAAGTTTACAACAGCGACATGAAATGAATGAGAGAGAGAGAGAGACAGAGAGAGAGAGAGAGAGAGAGGTATTTAATTACTATAGAGATTGAAAAGAAGTTAGGTAATATACAACAGAAAACATAACTAAGTCATCAAGATATTGACATGCCAATTCAGGGTCAGTTCCTTCACCATCTTCAGTCCCTCTAAAAGTTTCACCACTGAAAATGCACAGAAGATGAGGCTTGAACATGTGCTTCAGCTTAACACACTCTCTCTCACACACACACTGTGTCAGTCCATGGTGGCATGCGTTTCTCATCACATTACTAAACTAGGGCAAAATTATGCCACAATGCATGTGGTCAGTTAATAACAAAACAATTACCGCCTTGTCAAGAGTGGAAAGAATTGCAACTCAAAGCAAATTAGTGTAGACTACAGTAAGACTTGCAGTAGCCTGAGCCTATTTTCAAGTATAACATACTTGGTAGTTTTCAGGCACTTTCATAAATTGAAAAGAATTTCAATGTAATAATCTCCACAGGTTATCACTTATATTGTTAGTCAACAATACAGTAGCAAGTTACTTTTTGACTTTAGCCTTTCATTTGTGGGTGACCC
>JAGVVM010019418.1:0-12706 GCA_019149425.1 Psidium friedrichsthalianum
CATATTCTACTTTCTCTCCGTTCCAAAATGCCAACATCTGTGTAATGTAGACGGCACACATTGATTGGCATGAATCCAATCTCTCCCCAGCAACAATTGTACGCCGTCTGACTCAATCACAAAGAAAGTAAGTCCTTGATGTTTTGGATCCGATAGTAAGATTTACATAACAGCTCCTTTCACACTTGTTACTTCTCCCAAAAAGTCGGACAATTGTACATTTGATGGTGTGATCTCATCATCTTTCTTACTCAACTTTCTAAAATATCCATATGACATTAAATTCAAAGTAGCCCCAGCATCCACAAATATCTTACTTACGGGCCTTCCATCCACTTTACCAGATATAAGTAATGACTTTAAAATGCTGGCTCTTTCAGTTGGGACTTTCTCGAACTCCATTACTTCATCCTCAGAAAGTGAAATTCTGCCATAGCTATTTCCCTCTCAGAAATGTGTCCCGCTCTTCTTCCACCGTTAAGCTTATCCCGAATTTAGGTGGGAGTTTTGCATTCACCATCCCGATTCTTCTTGGATGGTCACGCTCTTTGGCATCTTGGACTTCCCTTTCCGAAGTCGATTAGTCTCGTTGTCTTCAGGCTTCATGCGACCTTGACTGAAACCATATTCATGCTTCTGGACCAATTCTACCGTGAACTGCCCAAAATCTATTGTTGGTCGTTTCCTTGGGCTATCTCTCCCTTGATTAGCCCTTGTCTTGGACTTTCTTCTTGCTGACTCGGAGCAAGAACTCCCTCTACTTTTTCTTTCCTAGCTTCAGCAACATTTCGCTTCCATACCCAGTTTCTTCCTTCGTGATTCGAAGTTGTCCTACCTTTCCAAGGTTGTTTAAAATATCTCTGCTTGCTTTTCTGTTTTTGATTCTTCCTTTTGAGAGTTCGTATGATGCTTGGCCAGGTGGCTTTGCTTCTCTCCACTTCCCTTCGGGAAGATTATGCAGAATTTTGTAAGTCTTTCTCCTCTCACTTCTAGGCAGAGCTTCCTGTAGTGACGATGAATTATCATTTCTTCGTTCAGGAACATCGTGTTCGGCTTGGGACTCTTGCTTTCTTCAACTTCCCGTGGTGGAGGTCTCGGTGGCGGATCATCAAACTCTTCCCCCCAACCAGTCGACATAACTGGTAATTGTGGTTGTTTGAGGTAATCTGGCTTTCCATAATATACGACGTATTCAACTTCCCACTGGGTTCCCTAAGAAGACCTACCTCTGGGTCTCCTTCCTGATACCGCTGCCAAAGACTCTTTTTCTTGACTGACTTACTTGGAGCTTTGCTGTTCTCGCCTCCTTGATTACTACCCTGACTCGTGTGAATTTTCTTGTCTCGCGACGTTTCGGGATTACTCTCCTCTTCAACTTTCTCTGGAATAGGAAGTGGTTGGTCGTCAACTCATCTCCCCAACCAGATGGCTCAACTGGAAATGACGGTCGTGTGAGGTATTCTGGCTGCTATAAGACACAACATAATCATATTTGCCACTTGGCTCCCCAAGAAGTCCTACCTCCGGGTCTCCTTCTTTGTATCGTTGCCATAAACTTTTCTTTTTGACTGGTTTGCTTACGGTCTTGTCAACTTCATCAATTCGGGGCTCGACTTGAACTTCTTTGACTTCCGAACTTGCCGATTGTAATGCTCTCTCTGACGTTCGCAGCGTGCCAATTCACGCCAATCTTCTAATTTCAACTGCTTGCATTGCCCGTCCTTTTCATGTTCTTGGGAAGGAATGTTGGGAATCACAATCTCGGACTTGACTTGACTTACTTGTGTTTCCTTTTCATGTCTTCGGGAGGCATTTTGTGTTTGGATAGGCTCCTCTGGTCTCACTGCCCCGGGCATCCTCCATCGCTCACCTTCCTCTCGGGAATAAAACCCATGTCGGTATTCTCTCCTAGTTCCGCGGATTAAATGACTCGTGGAGTCGTTGTCAAAACCTCCTCGGGGTCTGATGGAGTCGTTGTTAAACCCCCTCGGGGTTGATGGCTCCCCGAATGAAGAACCTGATCGGTATCTCCCTCTTGTTTCGGGAACTAGATGACTTGTGGAGCCATTTCCAAAACCTCCTCGGGGTCTAATGCTTCCCCGAATGAAAGAGCCTGATCGGTATCTCCCTCTTGTTCCACGAACAACCGATATTCCGACTAGTGTTGACCTTGATGATTCAGGTCCTTGTGACAATGAAGAACATACACCTTCGGTTTGATATCCCGACGGGGAACGAATGTTCACCATTCCCGTCATCTTGGGAAAATGATCTGTATCAATTTCCATTGGTGCTTTCCCTTTGTCTTCGGCAAATTTAATCTTGCCCTGGCGAATCGCTTCCTGTATCGTTTTCCTAAAAACAATACAATTTGCTGTGTTGTGATTGGTTGAATGGTGCCACTTACAATACCTCTTTTCAGCAATTCTTCTTTGGATGGGATCTCTGTCCTTCGCCAACTTTATCATCCCATCTTTCAGCAACAAGTCGAATATTTCATCCAACTTGTATATGTCAAACGAATAACTATTTGACTCTTCGCCTTTGCTTTTGGAAACTCCTTCAGCTTTGCCGGCTTAAGAGCTGGGCAGACGTATGGTTTGTCCAATACCATCGTAGCCACTGCTATCTCCTTTCCCCTTCCTCTTCTGTCATGTCTTCCATTTTGGGATTACCTGCCCCAACTAGAGCCTGCCTATTCTCTTTCATAGGTCTCCTATCTTTCTCTTTCAATAGATGCTCATACTTTGAGACTCTAGTTGTTAATTGAAAGAGGTCATCAAATGTCTGTCCTTCAAAACGTTCCGAAGGTTAAACTCAACGCATTAACGCAAGACAAGATCGTAAATTCTTTCTCAGTGAGGGAACTCCAGGAGGCCTCATTTGGTTCGAGATTGGGTATATTCGGCATCGGAAGTACATTCTGACATTTGGGCCGGGCTGCATTACCCTCGGCTAGGCCGCCTTGTGGGAAAGTATACCCCACTGACTCCATTTATCAGATTCATTTGAGTTGGATTCTCTGGCCTTGGTATGATCCTTACTGGGGAAGAGATGAAGAGGTAACTCCTCCGCTACCTTGACCACGATAGGTGGACCATACATTGGAGGATAAGGCATTGCATAGAAGCATTC
Source organism: Psidium friedrichsthalianum (assembly GCA_019149425.1). Taxonomy (NCBI): domain Eukaryota; kingdom Viridiplantae; phylum Streptophyta; class Magnoliopsida; order Myrtales; family Myrtaceae; genus Psidium; species Psidium friedrichsthalianum. Next base: position 3,136 of record JAGVVM010019418.1, read on the forward strand.
ACTTGAAAAAGGGGGTCCTTGAGACAGGAACCCGGACGTGATATTACTTCATTCATTGCATTGACTACCATAAGCTTGATGACATCAGTAACGTGTCGGATCATGTGTTGGTTCAATTCATTTTGTGTTCTTCGAACATTCTCTTCATCGTGGCTACTAGCATAGCATCTGGTGCTAACGCACGAGCTTGATTATCCGTTAACTGCCGCGGTATGTCAGCGGTAGCTCCGACCACCACATTAACTGCCGAATGCTCAGACTGGTTACCATCATTTGGATTGTTGACGTTGTCGTTTTGACCATTCCATTTGATTTCTCGTTCTCACCATTTTTCCCAAAACTCACCACAAAGTGTCTCACCAGGCGTGCCAAAAGATGTTCGCGCGATTTAGATCAGGAATATCTTTTACCGAATTTCGTTCTTCGATTTTTATTAAGAGGGGTTCTGCGGCTCTGTTCTGATGGAAAGTCAGGGAGAACAAACGAACGGACGGGGTGATTGATGAAGGTGATGGAAATGGTAGAGATCTGCTAATTATGCTACTCCTAGTTGACGGTAATGAAAATAGATTGCTTGAAATCGAAAGTACAAGGAAAGGAAAATGCTGGAATGTTAAGGCTACACTACGAACAACAGGGTAAGCTGAAAACTTTAGAGAAAAAACAGAGTGTCTGTTGTTGGATGATTGTCTTCTTCCCTCTTCCTTCCTTTCAGGTATTATCCTTTTTGCGTTTCTAACCGCTTATGCAGTTATTCTTTGATTTCAAACCTTTGAATTTTGGCGCTCCACTTCATCTCCAATCCATGATTTTCGCAACCGACCCATGTAAATCGGAGCCATGTCTCTTATAATTTGTAACTGCGCCATCATTCGTCTCTTTTTGAATGATATTTCTAAGTTTTAGGAAACCTGTTCGCGCCTATCGGTCTTGTCTGGTGTATCCGAATTTCGGGATGTAATAATTCTCATGTTGCATGACGTGTCGAATCCAAACACGCCGTGTCTTTCATTCGGTATACTTTCTTTTAACTTCCCGAATAGCACACACATCCCGAATGACACACATATCCCGAATTGGCGCGCATATCCCGAATGGCGCACATATCCCGAACTATCTTTTCTTCTCGCCATCATTCGGGATCTTCCAATGATTCCTTTTTCTTCGTGTCATCCTCATTGGATGGCAATGTTTCGGTATCAACAGAAACACAATTAACTGCTCTTTCTTTTCTCTTTTTATTTAATTTTAAAATTTTCTCATTTTTATGTTGGCTTGAGCTGTTAATCAAATCGGGTCATATTAATATATTCTTTCTACATGGTATCTAAATTCCTCCCAAAATTATGGACAGCGAATATGACATTCGTAATTTGTAGAAATGACGTAATCACGTATAATTAGCAGGAAAATCACTGCATATTTTCAAAAAAAGAAAAGAAAAGAAAGAAAATAGTTTCAATATCGCATGATGAGAAAGCAGAATCACGATGAGAAGAATGGCCATGAACGCAAGAGGCTTCCCTCGCGATTACCATTTTCCTTAGGCCATGATGAATTCCGGCGTCACCTCTTGTTCAATGCACTCTTGAGGTAATTCGAAGATTTGTAGCTGCTTATTTAGCTCCTCTTCCCCTGTCTAGAAAAACTCAGTCTCTCTCTCTCTCTCTCTCTCCTCGTAAAGCTGGTTCATCTTATAATCTCTTCCTCCAATGCTCAAAGAAGACTCACCTGAAGATAATCAATCTTATAACTATTTTGTAAATTTCAAAGTATATATGAGGAAAATTGTCTAAAAAGTCATCAACCTATTGTACGGTGACCATTCAATTTTAAACTTTTCAATTGTGTCAATTTAGTCATAAACCTTCAATTGTGTCAATTTATTTCTAAAATTTTCGACGATTCGTAATTTTAGTCATAAATCATTTGAGAATCATCATGTGAATCAATCGAAGTTGCACTTGGATCATGTTTTATATCCATATAATTCTGTGCAAAAATCTACGGCAAAATTACATGAAAATCCTTTGAATGGATCTTTAATTTAAGTTTTTATATCGTCAAAATCCTTTAGAGGTATTTTCCAACATTAAACATCTCTTTTAATTAATTGCGGATATCACTTATTTCTATAATATTTGTAAATACATTTACTAGTCGCTTTTTCTCACGCTAATTAACCCCTTACATACATAAGTACTAACTAATTTTTGTCAATTAACCTTTGACACGGATACGAAAGAGAGGTGAGAGTGAGACTGAGAAAGCGTGAGAGTGACACTATGTGAGAATGGGCAGTTAGGGTTTGAGAATAGGCACTTCAAATTTTGTAAAAATAAGAATAAAAAAATACCAATCCACACTTGGAATTGGGAATCGGACCGATTACAATTGGTTTAGGAACCAAAAACAAGACTTGTTCTAGTGGGAACCACTCACTATCAGCATGTTTGATCTGGACCCATTGCTCGCCCCTGAATATTTCGTCTGTTAAATCCCCTCCATGCCATCGCCTCCTTAGCATATGATATAGCTAGACTTTTTTTTTTTTAAATCATCACTCCTTGGATTTCTAGTTACCAAAGCGTAATGTCTAGTTACCAATAGGAACTGGACGCTAGGAGTGGAAGGACTTCATTGCAAACTAGCTAAAAATTGCACATGCATATTGTAGGAATGCGTGCAAAAATAGAAAATGAAGTATGATTGGATTACTTTAGGTACTGAATTTAAAATTAAGTGAGATTGGGAATACGCAATTTAGATTTATAAAGGAGATTTATGGGAATACCGTCATTAATAGGTTGCCTTTTTTAATGATGATTTTGTCCATTGCTTAATAATACGTGATCATGGTTCATCTTATGCCAATCATAGACAACATTGAGAATATTTCGGCCTAAATTTGAGGTTAAAAGTAATCTTGGGTTTGTTTTGTACTGTAAGCGGATAAAGTTGATAATTATAGGTGGCAAAAGTACACCTCAAGTGCCAAAACTTGTGTACGGCGTGCACTTTAGTGCCAAAACTTTCAAAAACGTTCACTTTTAATGCCAAGTTCGAAAGAAATCGTGCACTTCAGTGCCAAGTTTCATTTGAAGCATACGTGGCTCGCCGGAAAGCCTATGTGGAGGACGACGTGGCTCGCCGGAGGCCAACTTAGCAATTTAAAGAGTAAACGACGTTGTTAAAGCTAAATCCATCTAAGCATAAACCCTAAATCCCCAAATTACAAACCCTAACCTTAAATCCCCAAATTACAAACCCTAAATCCCCAAATTCAACACCAAATTTCAAACCCTAGCCCGAGTGACGACGGCTTGTGAGTGATGGCGTACGAACGATGGCGGTGTGCGAGCGACGGCGGCGTGAGAGCGATGGCATGTGAGCGACGGCGGCGTGAGGCGATGGCATGCGAGCAACGGCGGCGTGAGAGGGATGGCATGTGAGCAACGGCGGCGTGCGAGTGACGGCGGCGAGTGAGGGATGGCGGAGAACAAGCAATGGCGGCGAGCGAGCAAAGTAGCGAGCAAGGATAGCAGCAAACAAGCAACGACGATGAGTGAGTAATTGCGGCCAACGAGGGACGACGGTGAGGGAGCGACGGCGAGGAGCAAGCAACGTTGGACCAGAGACCAACGACGGCGATCGAGCGACGTCGTTTTTCATTTCTACCCTTGCACAAGCCACGTCGGACTTACACCGTGGCAATTGCTTCTAAAAATTTGCCACATAAGATAATAAAACAAATTGAAAAATTCACGTAATTCATTTGGCCGGATTTTGACCGGATTGGCACTGAAGTGTACGATTTTCTCCGAACTTGGCACTAAAGTGAACGTTTTGAAAGTCTTGGCACCAAAGTGCACGCCGTACACAAGTTTTGGCACTTGGGGTGTACTTTTGCCATTATAGGTCATTGAGGTTGACGCCATTTCCTTCACATCATTTTGGTTTCTTTCGTATTAGGAAAGAGCCATTGTTCAGAGTCGCACAACAAGTATTTACGTGTTATAAATATATTGATGTGGATGTATCATCTCTTTAACTTCCTATTATTATTGTAATGTCTTCTACCTTTCACTTCCCCCATTATTAGTGTAACCTCTTCGTCTTTTCATTTCCTACATTAGTAATATTCATGAACCATTCACGTACCCTCCATCCTATAAATAGAGGCATTGTAAACTTGTTGGATAATGGAACAAGAGTTCACATTTGCTCCCTACTTCTCTCTTATCTCTTACTTTCTCTTATTATATTTCTGAGTTGATTTCAAGGATCGCCGTTTACTTCACAACACGTTATCAACACGAGCCGGTTAGAATCTTGGATATCATTCAAGGTGACATACCTTTATCTCTCTATTATCTAATATCTTTGTAATTCCTTTTTTTAAGTATGTCAAATATTACCAAGAGAGAGCTTGCAACGTTAGATATTACTGGAAGTAATTATTTAACATGGGTTTTTGATGTCAAGATACACTTAACATCATTAGATCTCAGTCGATCTATTCTCCTAGAATCTAATTATACTCCAGCCCAGAAGGTTAAGGCTCTTATCTTCATTCGCCACCACTTACATGAAGATTTAAAGGTTGAGTATCTGACTAAGGAGGACCCTGCAGTTCTATGGCAATCCCTGAAGGGTCGCTTTGATCATCAACAAGAAGCGGTCCTTCCTCATGCTAGATTTGAATGGATCAACTTACGCTTTCAAGATTTTAAGTCTGTAGCAGAATATAATTCTGCTATTCATCGAATTGTATCCCAACTAAGACTCTGTGGCCAGCAGATCACAAAGGCTGAAATATTGAAAAAAACATTATCCACCTTCCATGCCAATAACCTTGTACTCCAGCAGCAGTATAGGGCAAAGAATTATTCTAAGCATTCAGAGTTAATTTCTGCACTACTTGTAGCTGAAAAGCACAACCAGTTGTTGATGCAAAACTATAATTCTCGCCCTACTAGATCTGCACCTATCCCTGAAGCACATGTCGCACGGCATAAAAACTAGAGCCAGGGGCATTGGAAGGGCAAAGGGCATAACTTGAAAAATCAGCCTTATAAGAATCGAGATAGAGTTTCGCAAGGACATAAGTGGGGTCCACAAAGAAAAGAAGGTCCAGAAGTATCTAACCAGGTTGGTGCCAATGTTTGTTATAGATGTGGTTCTACAGGCCATTGGTCTCGCACTTGTCGCACCCCAAAGCACCTGGTAGACCTCTATCAAAGAGAGCAAGATGGGAGAAAAAGGGAAGCCAATGTTGCAACCAAGCTCTCACTAGAGAATAAAGAATCATCTCTTGGCAATACATCTCTTGATGTTGATCATTTTAATGATTTAGATCATTTTGATGATTTTATATTGTAAGTTCATGTTTATTCACATGTATTCCTTAAGTTTTGAATAATAGTCATTGTTTGATATTATAATTTCATTTCTTATTCTTTTTTTATGTTAGTAATCAGTGATGCTAAGCAATCACCTCGAGGAGCACAATGGTATTCTTTGTCTTGTAGACAGTGGTACTATGCATACTATCCTTCGGCAGAGGGAATTCTTTGAGACATTGAAAAAATGCGAAGGGAATATTACCACTATTTCAAGCGATAGTAATATAATTACAGGCTCCGGAAGAGCTTATGTAATACTACGAATAGGCACAAAGTTTTTCATTAATGATGCTTTATTTTGCCCATGGTCTAAAAGGAACCTACTTAGCTTTAAAGATATTCATTCTAATGGGTTTCACATTGAAACAAGACCGAAGGTGGTAAAGAATACTTATATCTAACCCAGATGAGTGGATACAGAAAATAAATTATAGAAAAGTTACCATCATTCTCCTTCGGGTTATACTATACTTACATACATGTAAGTAATAAACATATTACGATGAACCTGAAGTTCACAAACCCAGAAGGTTTTCAATTATGACATGACCGTTTAGGTCACCTTGGGTCAAATATGATACGACGAATATTGACACATTCTATTGGGCATTCATTAACAAATCGTGGGCTCCCTTCACCCACTGATTATGTATTCGATGCGTGCGCTGAGGGTAAATTAATTATATAGCCATCTCATATTAAATTAAGGGCGGAATCTCCTATATTTTTGCATAGAGTTCAAGGAGATATCTGTGGGCCTATCCACCCTGCATGTGGACCTTTCAGGTACTTTATGGTCCTAATTGATGCTTCAACGCGATGGACATATGTTGACTGTTGTCAACACGTAATATGGCCTTTGCAAAATTACTCACTCAGCTAATTAAATTACGTGCACAATTTCCTAATTACCCGATCCAGAAGATCCGGTTAGATAATGCTGGTGAGTTTACGTCTAAGGCTTTTGATGATTATTGTATGGCCATTGGGATAGACGTGGAGCATCCTGTACCACATACTCATACACAGAACGGCTTAGCAGAATCTTTAATTAAACGCCTGAAAATGATTGCTAGACCGTTGCTATTGAGGGCCAAATTACTCTTTAGTTTATGGGGACATGCAATATTGCACGCTGCAGCACTGATTAGAATACGACCCACTGCATATCATGAATACTCCCCGATTCAACTTGTATGTGGATGTGAACCCAATATTTCCCATCTGCGAATATTTGGTTGTGTCGTATATGTTCCTATACCACCTCCACAGCGTTCCAAAATGGGGCCTCAACGTAGACTTGGCATTTATGTGGGATATGAGTCTCCATCTATTATAAAATACTTGGAGCCCCAAACGAGCGACTTGTTTACTGCCCGGTTTGCTGATTGTATATTTGATGAGGCACATTTCCGGCATTAGGGGAGAGAAGCCTGAAGCTTAAAGAATGCCGTGAAATTTCCTAGAAGGAAGATCAACTGAATTACCTTGATCCACGTACAAGCATGACTGAACTTGAAGTTCAGAAGATTATTAACTTGCAAAATTTAGCAAGTAAACTGCCAGATGCATTTATTGATCATAAAGGGGTGACTAAGTCCCATATTCCTGCAGAAAACGCACCACCTAGAGTGGAGATCCCTTGGGACCAAAATGTCTGATGAGCCTTATCAACGCCGGAAGCGTGGACGACCCATGGGCTAAAGACATAAATCCGTGGAAAAGAAAAAAATATCAGTCACACCTATGCGCCTCCTGCAGAGGTTAATCCTGAAGAAAGCAATCCCGATGAAATTAGTGGCTACCCCAAATAACAATCCTAGAATACGGAACGGCCAAATCTTATTGATCTGGGAAATGAAGAGGATTTGGTTGATGTTAACATAGAAGTTGCAGTAAATTATATGAATACGGGAGTAAGATATGATAGAATCACAACTGTCGTCGTGACTCCTTTGCCTCCTCAGTAGCGCTCACTGTCTCAAAAGAGAATCTGGATCCAGAACCAAAATCCATTCTTGAATGCCAGAAGCGTTCAGACTGGAATAAATGGAAGGAGGCAATTAAGGCAGAACTAGACTCGCTTAATAAACGTTGTGTTTTTGGACCTGTTGTCCGAACACCCAAAGATGTTATCCCTGTTGGATATAAATGGGTGTTTGTAAGAAAATACAATGAAAAGAATGAGGTGGTACGATATAAAGCGAGGCTAGTTGCCCAGGGTTTTCACAGAGACCTGATAGACTTTGATGTCACTTATTCTCCCGTAATGGATAATATTACGTTCCGTTATTTGATCAATATGGCAGTAAGTATGAATCTAAATATGCACTTAATGGATGTTGTGACTGCATTTTATACGGGTCACTTGACACTGATATATATATGAAAGTCCCTGAAGGATTCCCAATTCCCAGATGGGAAAGAATGAAAATCGCAACATGTACAGTATTAAATTAGAAGATCATTATATGGTCTTAAACAATCTGGTCGCATGTGGTACAACCGGTTAAGTGATTACCTCCTGAAGCAGGGATACGTGAACAATGTAGTATGTCCTTGTGTGTTCATAAAAAGGTCACCAAATGGCTTTGCCATTATATCTGTATATGTTGATGACCTGAATATAATTGGAACACTAAAAGAGCTCGAAGAAGCTCGCTCTTGCCTGAAGAAGAATTTGAAATGAAAGACTTGGGCAAACCAAGTTTTGTCTCGGTCTACAGATCGAGCACCTCCTAGAAGGAATTTTATTACACCAGTCTAATTACACAAAAAGGATATTGACGACATTTTATATGGATAAATCTCATCCTCTCAGTACACCAATGGTGGTCCGTTCACTTGAAGTGGACAAAGACCCATTTAGACCTAAAGAGGAAAATGAGGATATGTTAGGACCTGAAGTTCCTTATCTTAGCGCCATAGGAGCACTGTTATCTTGCAAATTGCACCAGAACTGGATATTACATTTGCAGTAAATGTTCTAGCTAGACACAGTGCCAATCCAACTCGAAGACATTGGAATGGCGTTAAACATATCCTACGTTACCTTCAAGGGACTATTGATCTTGGTTTATTTTACCAAAGAAAAGAGATTTAACATTGGTGGGATTTCAGATGCTGGCTATATGTCTGATCCTCATAATGCCAAGTCGCAGACTGGTTATGTGTTCCTCTGTGGAGGCACGACAGTTTCATGGAAGTCAGTAAAACAAAGTATAGTTTCTACTTCCTCATCAATCATTACCATAAAATATAGAATGTTTGAAACTTGATAAGATTCATGTGCTTATCCTCAATCTATGATGCCCCCCTATACTTTTTTGAGGATAATGCAGCTTGCATTGCACAAATGCTGATGGATTTGTCAAAAGTGACAGAACTAAACATATTTCACCTAAGCTATTTTACTCGCATGAACTCCAAGAAAAGGTGAAATAGATATTCATCAAATTCGCTCTAGTGACAATCTTGCAGATTTGTTCACTAAATCCCTACCTACTCCACATTTGAAAAACTTGTATATGGGATAGGAATGCGTCGACTTGGACGACTACTTCAATCAGGGGGAGCGAATTAGCCATCTTTGAAAGATGAAGCCCATAAGGTTTTTAGTAAGGCAGCGTACGTGCAGTGACTATTATAAGGGGGAGTATTATACGCACTGTACTCTTTTTCCCCTCGCCAAGTTTTTTTTCCCATTGGGTTTTTCTTGGCAAGGTTTTTAATGAGGCAGTCTACCCAGCGTATAATAAAAGATGAACATCCAAGGGGAGTGTTATAAATATATTGATGTGGATGTATCATCTCTTCACTTCCCTATTATTATTGTAACGTCTTCTGCCTTTTCATCTTCCCCCTTATTTAACCACTTCGTCTTTTCATTTTCTCCATTAGTAATATTCATGAACCATTCATGTATCCTAATCTATAAATAAAGGCTTTATAAACTTTTGGAAAATGGAAAATGAATAGTTCACTCTCTATTTCTTTACTGTCTCTTCTTACTTTCAAATTCATTGATTTCAATTATCCACTATTTATCAACATTCATCCTCATCCAAAACCACTACAAAACCATAATCATCAATTCCTTTATTTACCCATCCTCAACTAAAAAAGAAAACTTATCACGATAATTTAGAAAATAGATAAACAACGTT
>JAGVVM010019420.1:0-41663 GCA_019149425.1 Psidium friedrichsthalianum
CCCGAGTTGATCTTTATATTTCTAAATTGATTCCAAGGATCACCGTTTCCTTCACAATACGTTTATCAGCACGAGCCGGTTAGAATCTTGGATATCACTTAAGTAATCAGTGAATTAAGCAATCATCTCGAGGAGCACAATGGTATTCTTTGTCTTGTACAAAGTGGTACTACGCATACTATTCTCCAGCAGAGGGAATTCTTTGAGACTTGAAAAATGCGAGGGAATATTACCACTATTCAGGCGACAGTAACATAATTTAAAGGCTCCGGAAGAGCTTATGTAATACTACCAATGGGCACAAATTTTTTTTTTATTAGTGATGTTTTATTTTGCCCATGGTTAAAAGGAACCTACTTAGCTTTAAAGATATTCGTTCGCAAATGGGTTTCACGTTGAACCAAGATCAAGGTGGTAAAGAATACTTGTACTACCCAAATGAGTGGATACAGAAAACAATTATAGAAAAGTTACCATCATTCTCCTCCGAGTTATACTATACTTACATACGTGTAATTATAAACATGTTACAATGAACCTGAAGTTCACACCCAGAAGATTTTCAAGTATGACACAACTGTTTAGGTCACGCAGGGTCAAATATGAACGATATATTGACACATTCTATTGGCATTATTAACAAATCGTGGGCTCCCTTTCACCCACTATTATGTATGCGATGCGTGCGCTGAGGGTAATTAATTATACGAACCGTCTCGTACTAAATTAAGGGTGGAATCTCCTATATTTTTTCATAGAGTTCAAGGAGATATCTGTGGGTCTATCCACCCTGCATGTGGACCTTTCTAGATACTTTATGGTCCTAATTGATGCTTCAATGTGATGGGCATATGTTGACTTGTTGTCAACACGTAATATGGGTCTTTTGCAAAATTTACTCACTCAGCTAATTAAATTACGTGCACAATTTCCTAATACCCGATCCAGAAGATCCGATAGATACTGCTGGTGAGTTTACGTCTAAGGCTTTTGATGATTATTTCATTGGGATAGACTGAAGTATCATGTACCACATACTCATACACAGAACGGCTTAGCAAAATCTTTAATTAAACGTCTGAAAATGATTGTTAGACCATTACTATTGAGGGCAAAATTACCATTTAGTTTATGGGGACATGCAATATTGTACACTGCAGCACTGATTAGAATATGACCCACTGTATCATGAATACTCCCCGATTCAACGTGCATGTGGATGTGAACCCATATTTCCCATCTGCGAATATTTGGTTGTGCCGTATTGTTTCTATACCACCTCCACAGCGTTCCAAAATGGGGCCTCAACGTAGACTTGGCATTTATGTGGGATATGAGTCTCCATCTATTATAAAATACTTGGAGCCCCAAACGAGCGACTTGTTTACTGCCGGGTTTGCCGATTGTATATTTGATGAGGCACATTTTCCCGGCATTAGGGGGAGAAAGCCTGAAGCTTAAAAAATGCCGTGAAATTTCCTGAAGGAAGATCACATGAATTACCTTGATCCATGTACAAGCATGACTAAACTTGAAGTTCAGAGATTATTAACTTGCAAATTTAGCAAGCAAACTGCCATATGCATTTATTGATCATAAAGGAGTGACTAAGTCCCATATTCCTGTAGAAATGCACAACCTAGAGTGGAGATTCTCGTGGGACCAAAAATGTCTGATGAGCCTTACCAACGCCGGAAGCGTGGACGACCCACAGGGGCTGAAGACATAAACCCATGGAAAAAAAAAATGCTCAGTCACCCTATGCGCCTCCTGCAGAGGTTAATCTTGAAGAAAGCAATCCCGGTGAAATTAGTGCAGCTGCCCCAAATAACAATTCGAGAATACAGAATGGCCAAATCCTATTAATTTGGGAAATGAAGAGGATTTGGTTGATGTTAACATAGAAGTTGCAGTAAATTATATGAATACGTGAGTAAGATATGATAGAATCACAACTGTTATCGACGACTCCTTTACCTCCTCAGTAGCGCTCACTGTCTCAAAAGAGAATCTGGATCAAGAACCAAAATCCATTCTTGAATGCCAGAAGCATTTAGACTGGAATAAATGGAAGGAGGCAATTAAGGCAAAACTAGACTTGCTTAATAAACATTGTGTTTTTGGATCTGTTGTCCAAACACTCAAAGATGTTATCCATGTTGAATAAAAATGGGTGTTTGTAAGAAAATACAATGAAAAGAATGAGGTGGTACGATATAAAGCGAGGCTAGTTGCCCAAGGGTTTTCGTAAAGACCTGGCATAGACTTTGATGTCACTTATTCTCTCGTAATAAATAATATTATGTTTCGTCATTTGATCAATGTGGCAGTAAGTATAAATCTAATATGCACTTAATGGATGTTGTGACTGCATATTTATACGGATCACTTGACACTGATATATATATATATATATGAAAGTCCTTGAAGATTCCCAATTCCCCAGATGGGAAAGAATGAAAATCGCAACATGTACAATATTAAATTAGAAATATCATTATATGGTCTTAAACAATCTGGTCGCAAGTGGTACAACTGGTGATTACCTCCTGAAGCAGGATACGTGAACAATGTAGTATGTCCTTGTGTATTCATAAAAAGGTCAACAAATAGCTTTACCATTATATTTATATATGTTGATGACCTGAATATAATTGGAACACTAAAAGAGCTAGAAGAAGCTCGCTTTTGCTTGAAGAAGGAATTTGAAATGAAAGACTTGGGGCAAATCAAGTTTTGTCTCGATCTATAGATCGAGCACCTCCCAGAATGAATTTTATTACACCAGTCTAATTACACAAAAAGGATATTAACGACATTTTATATGGATAAATCTCATCCTCTCAGTACACCAATGGTGGTCCGTTCACTTGAAGTGGACAAAGACCCATTTAGACCTAAAGAGAAAAATGAGGATATGTTAGGACATGAAGTTGCTTATCTTAACGCCATAAGAGCACTATTATATCTTGCAAATTGCACCATATCGGATATTACATTTGCAGTAAATGTTCTAGCCAGACATAGTGCCAATCCAACCCGAAGACATTGGAATGACGTTAAACATATCCTGCGTTACCTCCAAGGGACTATTGATCTTGGTTTATTTTACCAAAGAAACAGAGATTTAACATTGGTGGGATATTCAGATGCTGGCTATATGTCTAATCCTCATAATGCCAAGTGGCAAACTGGTTATGTGTTCTTCTATGGAGGCACGGCAGTTTCATGGAAGTCAGTAAAACAAAGTATATTTGCTACTTCCTCAAATCATTCTGAGATTATTGCACTATTTAAAACTGCTAAAGAATGTGTTTGGTTAAGAACTCTGATACACCACATTCAAGATTCACGTGGCTTATCCTCAATCTATGATGCCTCCACCATACTTTTTGAGGATAATGTAGCTTGCATTGCACAAATGCATGATGGATTTGTCAAAAGTGACAAAATTAAACATATTTCACCTAAGTTATTTTACTCGCATGAACTCCAAGAAAATGGTGAAATAGATATTTATCAAATTCGCTCTAGTGACAATCTTACATATTTGTTCACTAAATCCCTACATACTTCCATATTTAAAAACTTGTATATGGGATAGGAATGCGTCGACTTGGACGACTACTTCAATCAGGGGGAGTGAATTAGCCATCTTTGAAAGATGAAGCCCAGAAGGTTTTTAGTAAGGCAGCGTACGTGTAGTGACTATAATAGGGGGGAGTATTATACGCATCGTATTCTTTTTCCTTTCACCAAGTTTTTTCCCACTGGGTTTTTCTTGGCAAGGTTTTTAATGAGGTGATCTACCCAGTGTATAATAAAAGATGAATATCCAAGGGGGAGTGTTATAAATATATTGATGTGGATGTATCATCTATTCACCTCCTCTATTATTATTGTAAGGTCTTCGGCCTTTTCATTTTCTCCCATTATTGTAACCTCTTCGTCTTTTCATTTCCTCCATTAGTAGTATTCATGAACCATTCATGTACCCTCTCGCCTATAAATAGAGGCTTTGTAAACTTATTGGAGAATTGAAGAAGAGTTAACGTTTGCTCTCCACTTCTCTATTGTCTCTTACTTTCTCTCATTATATTTCGAGTTGATTTTATATTTCTGAGTTGATTCTAAGGATCATCGTTTACTTCATAACACCTCCTTCTTACTAGATTCCACCACGCCTGCATCTGTAGATGAACCGGTCTTTCACAGAATTCGTTAGAGATGAATGACAAGTTGGTAGCCGCGAATTTCTACGTCTGCGATGATCTTCACCTGTTTGCTGGTGTTGGGCCTAGATTTTCTTACTGGGCTGATTGGTGTGATAAGGGATATTGGGCTTAGGTTCTGAAGTTTGGGTTGAGCCTGTAGAGATTGTTTTGGGTTTTGGGCCCGGCATTGGGAAACGTTCTCTTTACCAAGACGACGCCAAGGTCGGCGAGCTCCGTCGAGTCCCGCTTGGCATCCACGCCAACCCCAGCTCTAGTCCTTTCTCAGATCGCCGGTGATAGAGGAACCGACGCTCCCGCGACCGCCAAAGCCGTGCCGAGTTGGTAACCTCCGCCGCCCGATCATGGCCTCCGATTGTTTCCCTCCGTTCATCGGTGCTCAGCTCAATTACCTTGTCCACCACTCTCCTCTCGGCGTAAAGGTACTGAACTCGGTTCGACTCACAAACCCTACCTTTTTTTCTTTGTTTTGCGGTTTCGTTTTAAGAGTGGGCTCTGGTGTTGCAGGTCGAGAACATGCGGTCTGGGAGCAAGAGCTATCCTGGAGTGCTTGATCGGTTCACTTTGTTGATTCCTTACTGTCTGGACTACATAAAGTGTCAGTCGCATCTCTAGTACTCTGCTTTTATGGAAAAATTTCTGGTATCCTGCGGATAATCAGTGTCTGCTCTGTTCACAAAAGTCTGGACTACACGTTTTGACGCAATGTTGGAAGATTTTAGATTGTTTATTTGAAGCACTCGCTTTTGGTAATATGGAGCTTGTTTGTTGCTCAGTTGGTTCTCTTTATTATGTTGGTACGTTGGACTGTCGTTTTTTGCCTCGAGGTGCAGAACTTGGTAATCTGAGATGATTCATTGGTGTTTGTGCAGGGGATGTTCTCTACAATGCAGAGTTCCCCCAGTGTGCCCGGATGTCATATTTGGGCCTGAAGATGAACAGTTTCATCCATTTTGGTTGAGGAGCAAGGAGGGAGGAAATGAAATGGAGGGAGCTAAGAACAGCTTGTCTGATTGGAACCACAAAGACCCTACTCGGCTATGTGCTCTCATTCAAGAACTGAGGCAAGTGTTCTCTTGTATTTGATGCGTCATGATTTGTGGATGAGTATTCTAAACCACTGAAAGAGGTTAACGGGAGAATAATTTTGCTAATTAGGGATGAGTACACAGCCTATCAGAGGAGACGTGCTGGAGAAGTTGATGATGATAGGTTGACATTCGAGATCAGCACTATTTTGACTAGGGAGGTAAATCACTCTAGACATGCAAAACTTTGACTTCTCCATTATATTACGAGAAGTAAAATGATGATACAACTCTCATCATGAGCAGTCTTGTAACATGTAGATTGCTTGTATAATGCTTGAGACATTTGTTGGCACCGCGTATGTGGTATTTGAACCTGACTAGTTTTGCTCAAGTTTTAGTTTCTCTTCCCACTTCTTAATCTATTGATTCACTACAGGAACAGAATCTTGATGATTCTGCTTCTTTAAGGCTCCTATATGCGATTGATCCGTCCTCCAAATATGAACTCCAGTATGATCGTAGGATTCTATCTCTTTCATTGATTGGAATGGGTAATTACCAGAAGAGGTGAGGTTCTAACTAGTAGGTGGTTCCTACAGTGTAATTGATTAGTAGATTATCAAACTAGTCTGAATGTTGCATCAACATTGATGGTAGAAATTTGTTTGGACTTGCTGATTTACTTCTTTACTAATGAGGTGATATAACGATGTAACACATTTAAGTTGAGTTCATTCCGCAGTCCATCCAAGCTGGTGGACCATTCCTCATCTTCTTCTTGTGCATGATTCCTTTTTCTTTGGTACAGGGGATTGAAATGCATATGAGTTCTGGACTTGAAAAGGTATTTCTTGGAAGGATGCGTTTTGTTTTCTCATTTAAGCTGCAAGTGAGCAGTGGTATTGATATTTGAATAGCTTTCAATTATATTTCTGGTTATTGTGCCTTTGAATTTTAGCGTAGCCAGAGGAGGTAAAGTTTGCAGTTCCCCTGTTGGACATGAATATAAACAAAATGGTGCATGGATGCCCTTGGAGACATCTCCAGAAAATACATTTACAGGTCTCCTCATATTTTCTGTTGAGAAGGTCTCTTTAATTCATTTGCATGCATATGGCAATATGTGAAATTTGGATGGCTGCAGGTTGTGTATCCAGTTGGAAAGAAGTATGTATCTGCTGCTTCTGCCCCTCGTCTTAAATTAGTGTCTACTCCTGAATTGAAGGCTTTATTTTCGGTTGATGATGTCAAGCTTCCTTCATGGGTGGATGGGATGTACGTATTCCTATATGTTGCATGGTCATAATTCTATTTTTCTCATAGAAAAATACTTATTTTCTGGTGTTACTTTCTTGTGCTTTGATTTTCTCTTCCTGGAAGGTGCATGGCTGAATACCTGCCACATCTCGAAGAATCTCTTCAAGGACAGGTCAGCTGCATTTGTTTTGCAGTTACTTGTGACTGTTAATATCTCGTCGAATAACTATTATACTTCAGAAGGTTAATGGCCGAACTCTTCTCAGATTATGGAAGCAGTTTCACTAGTTGATACTAGGAGGCACTTTATTGAGGCATTAGCCCCTGTGTTTGGCAGACCAGTCGAAGCTGATCCGGTATGCATGATCAAATGTGTGTGAGGGCAGATATGTCAATAATTTTGACTAATTTCTTAATACTTGTGGCTTGTTTTGCCAGGTCTTTTGCAGGAAAGCAACGGTTCTGGTAGCCTCTGGCGTATTTACCTTTCTGGTATTACTTATATTTTGCTATGTCTGCTTTATTTTAGTGTGTCATTGGACTAGAGGTTTGAGCTGTTTTGTTTTAGGCAGTGTTCTCATAGTAAGTAGCTATTGTAAAACTGGCGTTAGGGTGCGTACGCTCAGATCCATTGAGGTACTAAATACAAAGGTTGAACTATGGGTCATCAAGAGAGCACATGTTATTCGCTGCATATCCTTCTGTCCATGAGATCTAGGATGATAACTAAGCCACTTTGCATGAGGTCACGCTTATTTTGTGTGGCCACTTCTTATGACAGCAACTTTCTCAAAATGTATTGAACATTCACTTCATAGAATGATAAGAGGAGTTCAGAAAACCAGCCAATGTGCTCTGTTGACTCTTCAATGTGGACAGTGATGATTTATGTCTATGGAATTGGGAAAAAAATGAGTTAGAATTTGAGAGAGCCCGCTAGTAGATGTGGAGAGTTCTAGCAAAGAAGCTTCACATGAATTGCAAAATAAGTGCATGAACAGTCTGAAGTTGGCATTGCCGTTTGAGGTGAAAGGTGACTGCAGTGAAAATTTGGCATCTATGGAGTTTTGAAACACTGAATTAGGATTTGAGAGATATACTGGTAGATGTGTGAGATGTGGCAAAAGAAGCGTAACAAGAGCTGCAAAATGGATGGATGAATAGTATGAAGTAGACCTCAGCGGCTAAGGTGAAAGGTGACTGCACCGAAAGTTCCATTCTTTGACTTCGCCCATATGATCTATTCATACAAAACATATGACTTCAAGATAATGAAGTCATGCTTACAATTCATTTTCCATATACAGGGTGTACTGAATGATTATCTCGCATCATTCTTCTTTTCCTACTATTCTGCATCTTCAGTACCCAGAGTGCTTGTGTATTTGTTGAAATAGTTGTTAAGTGTCCATAGGATGGTGATTTTAAACTGTTGGCTGGTAATGGCCAGCTGCGGTTCGTAGACATTGCACACAGAATAGGAATTGGCTTTTAAAGATAGAACTTGCAGATGACTGCCCCGATGTTAAAGCGATGAAGTATATGGTCACAGCTGGGGGAGTGCATGTTCAGTGGTCAGATTGATTGGCTGTCCTCATGTCATTGATAGAATTGTTGATGTTTAAGTATGGGCTGCTGAATGTTAGGATGATCATTAGGAGAGGTGATGAATCTGGAACTAAGATATGAGGACTGGCATTCAAGAGGTGGTAGGTTGGAAATGTTGCCAATGTCTAGGCTGCTGACCAGGTGAAGACATGGTAGATTCACTTCGAAGGATCTGTGCATGAGTATTGTAATAGAGTTATATCAATGGACAGATTAGGTCATAATGTTGACACTATTTGAGCAGTATTTGGTGATGATGCTTCAATTTCAATTTTCTGTTCCAATAATAAATGGATTTTTTCCTCATATATATAACAAAAATCTGTTCTTTATTTTAGTTAATAACATTAGTTCATCTATATCTTCAAAATATGTTTACCTGAGTGCATGCTATTATCTTTGTTTTAGTGATAAAGGATGAACAATGCATGACTTTGTGCTGTAATATGATTGTGGCTTCATGTTTCTAGATATTCTTTGCTTCAGACAGTAGCAATCAAACGAGTCCTCAATGGCGTGAAGTATACAGTTTGAATTTGTTTTGAAAATGCGAACTTTAGAGATGACATTTGTCTGACATTCTAGTTTGCTTTCTGAAAACATTCTAGTCTTCCATGCCTTCTGTCCACAATATTCAAAGCTTCTAAGAGTGAGATTTCTCTAGGTGCACCTTTTCATTCCAACACAATTTCCAAAACAACAACCAGCTCTGATGCTTCAAAGTTCTCAGGTAAGTTATTTCCTAATGTATTTTGGCTTTGGTTTATGTGGTGAGCACATGTGGATGTTCTGGAGATTATTGTGCAGCAGGAAGCACATATGAACTTTTTTTAGACTTTATGCTTTTGACTCCCTTTAATGCGTGAAAGGAAAAGCTCTCAATATTGCAATAACTGCTAGTATTTCAGATTCTTCAAACAAAACTTGACAAGCACAAACACATGGCCTTTGGTTCAGATATTTCAAATCCCCTGATTCTCTCTCTCTCCCTCTATTTCTCTCCTTGACATTTGACTTTTCTGTCCGTCATATCTCATCTAAATGAGTTGCCAGCCTTTTATAATGGCGAGGGGCGAAGTTTTTCCAATTCTAACAAAGACCATCACAACAGATCGTGTACTTCTTGAAAAACTTCTCTTACTTTGATCGGATTTACTATTTAGTAGATTGTTCTGCTGCAGTAAGCATTATCAGCAGCCTTTTAGGTCATTCGAAGTTCTTGATTCTGCAGTTGGAACTTTAGGAAGAGGTTTATTTTCCCATTTCTGTTAGGGATTTACGGAATGCTTTCTAGTGGAAACTATTTCGCTAGCTAAAATACTTCCATTTGGTTGCAGCATTTTAACTCCCAAGGTGCACCAATCAAGTCATTACTTCTGACTGATTACCCATGGAGTCCGAGATGGGAAGCACCACAGATGGCTGAGAGGATACTGTGAGTTTCTAGAGCTATCGAGTTCTTTCTGGGTGAACTTTCTACCCAATTTTGCCTAATTCAAGTCCCAATTATCGTAGGGAATTCTTGGTGGACGAGTCATTGAACTTCAAGAGATACTGCAACGAGGCACAACTTCAAACATAGCACAAGCTTCTGGAATGCTGGATCACCTTGTGGTCAGTCTGTATCTATCACATTGTCTGAATGGGCTCTCTTGAACTCTGTGTTTCCGATAGTGACACTATACTTCTCGTGATCTTGAAGGGGATCATTTTGTCATATCACTGAAGATCTATATTATGTCATCGGTATCTTCAGCATCCCTTGCGGTGAAATATTGTTAATCTTTCTTTGCGATCTTTCGGGCGGGCGGCGAATGGAGGGGAATCTCCATTGGAGCCGCCGATGCCATGGGACTACACAGTTCCTATGAGCTCCCTGTTCTTGAGAGAACAAACAACTACAACAATGAAGTCGATTGCGATCTTGGTTTCTGCGGGTCGTTGCTCATAAAATGGGGGACAAAGGTAAGAACATATCTCAAAAAAAAGATTTTTTAAAAATGAATAATAAAAAAAGCGGAGTCAGTAAAAAGAATTGGTGATTCATTCACATATATCTTTGCCTAACTGTTACGGTGATTTTCCATCTGGTGCGAATGATCTATAGAGCAACAGGAAGATTTCTCCTCGTTCCAACTTCGAAGGATGCTTTGCGTAGATACATATGTATGTTTCTCTGAGTTGCTGTCGATGGCTTCGCTCGGACGTAAAAACAAACACATTCTAGTCATCATTCGACACATTGTGATGTGCCCCCACAATGGGACAACTCACCTCGACCAGTACTCTTTAAGCTCTTTCCATAAGCAAAGCTTGAATGCAAGATCCACAGCATTCAATAGCAGTAGGTTGTATTTGGTTCCTTTCCCATGCTGTGTGCACATGATGAATATGGCAAAAGGCCAAGCCAGAATCCAAGACTGTCCCATCGCGGCGATCTCATGCGATTATTATTATTATTTTTGTCTGTAAACGCAACCTCATGGACTGGGTGCCATCTCGTCCGCACATGCATGCCTTGTCCACATGCTCCCACCTCCCTCGAGAAAATATTGGGTGGGCCGGGGCTAACAGGTGTCCTTGTGCCCCGGCCCACGTGGCTCTTTTTTATGGAGAAGAAGAGAGAGAGCAACAGTAAAGGGGTGCGAAACACGAAGAAGTGGGGGTGCAGAGGACACGTGTCCTCTACTGATTGGCCGGGGCACAAGGACACCTGTTAGCCCCGGCCCACCTAAAATTTTTTCCCTCCCTCGACCAACATCCCCCCTCATGTGGGAAACCATCACGTAGAAGATCTAGAGTAATATTTTTTTTGCGTGCGAGTGATCCCGAGGCCAATGTACTCACGTGCCATGGATCCTACGAGTCTTGGGTAGATCTGACCGAACCTTACAGCATAGCCGCGCACGCTCGCTGCGTGTAGTAACGAGAGGTGGACTATCCGTATCTTGACGACACGACGCGCCGTAATAACATGGATCAATGTTAATTCTAGCGTGGGTGCGCCCGTTCAATTGAGCAGTGCACGTGGCCCGAGTCAACTTCAAAAGTAAATCGGTCGCGACCATCGATCATTCACGCATTCATCTATAACGAACTTGATGCGGATCCTGAACAATTTCAGCCGTTTATTGAACATTTCGAGCTTTGAGGATCATCGGAGCAATCGATATCCATCTCGACGGGATGGATATAACTGCTGTATATCCGATGTATTTGGAAGAAGTATGCATCCTCCCCTGTTTTTCCCATTTTAATTTTTAACCGCCTCTCTCTCTCTCTCTCTCTCTCTCTCTCTCTCTCCCCCCCATATAACTGCCATCGGACCAACAAGAGCACACGCGCCCCTCATTTCATCGCCATCAAAGCGTGCAACCGGAAGGAAAACCAAGCCAGCTTTCCAGATCCCGATCGTTCCACCGCTCCGAAGAGAAGATGAGGGAGATCCTTCACATCCAGGGGGGCCAATGCGGGAACCAGATCGGATCCAAGTTCTGGGAGGTCATCTGCGACGAGCACGGCGTCGACCCCACCGGTAAGTTCACCGGCGACGCCTCCTCCGACCTCCAGCTCGAGCGCATCAACGTCTACTACAACGAGGCCTCCGGCGGCCGCTACGTCCCCCGCGCCGTCCTCATGGACCTCGAGCCCGGCACCATGGACAGCATCCGCTCCGGCCCCTACGGCCAGATCTTCCGCCCCGACAACTTCGTCTTCGGCCAGTCCGGCGCAGGCAACAACTGGCTAAGGGCCACTACACCGAGGGCGCCGAGCTCATCGACGCCGTCCTCGACGTCGTTCGCAAGGAGGCCGAGAACTGCGACTGCTTGCAAGGTATCTTCTCATTTTGGAGCGCTTATTTCGTCGTCGTCCGTGCATACATTGTTGTTTACGTGTGCGTTGCTTGAGATCTGATTATCTGATCAACGCGAGCATTTCCCGAGTTTTGATCTTTGCAATGCCGGTTTCAGTCGTGCGCCCTTGGATCGGATATGGCGTTGTGTTCGAATATTTTCATGTGAGTTGAGGAGATGTGCTCAACCACCAACCCATTTGGTGATCTCTGTCCATCTAAGTCTTTCATTTCATGCATATGCATGATTCAATCAGCCACGATCCTTCCGTTTGAATTCTCATTGCCTTCACAGTGCATTCTCACTTAAGGATCGAAGCCTTCGCATCATGTTTGTTCTAAATCTGCATGAAGTCATCCTCGAATGATCATACATTCTTTAGATTTCGATTTCAGAAATTGTTAGGATTAATTGCAATATGGCGTGTTGGTGAAAAAGGACGGGCCATTCGATTGGATCGCTGAATCTTCAGGACAGAAACGGGAGCGAGACGGCGAATACTTGCGTGATGATAGTAGCAGAGTCGTCGTTGTCAAGCTCTGCAGTCGTTTCAGGAGTCACGTTGCACCGGTGGCTAGCACCGACATTAGGCCTTAGGCAATAATTGCCCGTCTTTATGGAATGAGACAAACTTTGCTTTCTGGCTTTTCTTTTTAAGCAAATTTCTTAATACTCATTAAGACCGTTTAATCATTGTCATTTATGTAAAGTAAATAATGGCGATTAGCTTTTGGGCCACCCGTGGGGACAAAAATTGGGAGCTTGTGGGACAAGAACTACGTAGCACTGGGTCGATGATGAGGCTCCTTGGTGCATGGTTGGTGGGCCTGTCTCTGTCTCTCCTCTTGAGCTTGTTTGTTCATGCTTTTTTCCATGACTGAGACTCACATGCACTGTAATAAATCCAGAAAGACAGCTAGTTATCATGTCAGATGATTGGGATGGCCCATCTTCCTGTTGTGCCGACGAAGATCTGTTTTTTCTTTTTTCTTTTCTAGACGGGTAAAGTCACATAATTTGTAATTGTTAGGCACGGAAATAATAACCCTTTTCATCGTTCTGTTTTCGTATCATACGCCCAACTCTTTTGAGACGTTTATCGGGCAACGGGATTCCAGCTTCTGAGACTCATGTTTCGCTTTGCAAAGATGTTGATGACGACAATACATGATATGAGACAAGCTAAAATATGAATTGAATCAGATCACCAGAAAAATACAGCAACTGCTTTCTTATGTACTCAAGTTAGAATTTGGCATTCTGGTTAGCCTAGCGACTACTTTATTTGGAAATACATGTTAGTCCTACCTCCGGCCGGCATCGGCGACCGGCCGAGGCCACCTCAGGCCGGCCGCGGAGACCGGCCGAGGCCACCGCCGGCCGGCCGAGGAGACCGGCCGAGGCCACCTCCGGCCGGCCGCGGAGACCGCCGAGGCCACCTCAGGGCGGCCGCGGCGACCGGCCGAGGCCACCGCCGGCCGGCCGAGGAGACGGCCGAGGCCACCGCCGGCCGGCCGCGGGCGACCGGACGAGGCCACCTGAGGCCGGCCGCGGCGACCGGCGGCCGGCGCCAGCGGTTGACCCACGACCATGTCCGGCGGCAGCAACCATCAGTGGCGACCCGTCGCCGCCGACCGCCGCCGCTCGCCGTGGCTGGAGAAAAATGAAAGAAAAAATGAAAGCAAAATAAAATAGGTTAAATGAGTTATATAATTTTCTTAAAATATTAGTGTGATTTGGCAATATGGGTCAAAATGGGTCAGGTCGGGTATGGGTTGATTGCGGGTTGGGTCGGGTATGGGTTGATTGCGGGTTGGGTCGGGTATGGGTCATTGAATATGGGTCAAAATGGGTTAGACGGGTCAATATGGGTCGGACCATATTCGACCCGACCCAAACCCGACCCGACCCACCCATTTGACACCTCTACCCATAACTACTGTTTTGTACGCCGGTCAAACCATACAACAACTTCATCATTACTCTAAATTTTAGTGGGAATTCAATTCCTTGACTTGCACGTGATGTGATTGCCCAAGAAAAAACCATTTTTGTCTGTCATTGATCTCTAGAATGAATATGTCTCTTGTAATTCTCTACATGTCATTTGGGAGAAATGAAATCCAAACATATTTACAAGAAAACAGCCTCAATTTTTTTTTAAATTTGGCTAGAAATAAACTTCTCATATCAAATAAAACATTACAAATTGGATGCAATACCTAAATTAGAACAATAAATCAAAGAAGATTCTACTGATACATATTCCCAGCTCACGAGAGAATGTGAAAAAGAAAAGAGGATGCGGTTCCTATTTGATTGAAAGCCTATAATTTCCAAGCGCGTGAGCAACTCCATTGCCGGGTCTATGTGTCCAGGCCAGACTTCAACCTGGATCATGTTGAAGTAGGAAGCAAGCACCTGCGACCAAAGACTGAATGCTCTAAGAGCAAAGATTAATTCTTTTATTGGATGGCATCAATGAACACTTTGCAATCGCTTTCAAGAATAGCTTTTCGGATGTCGAGCGACTAAGCAATTGCAAGCGAGAAGGAGAGCTGCCGTTTCCACTTCCATCGGAGTAGTTCCAACTTCCTCTTCTTGTCCTAGCTTAGACTACTGAGTTGCTAGCGGATCGTGCAATAATTTCTATAGTTCCTTTGTTATCATTCCATGCAGCGCATGCACCATCTACATTAAATTTCAGCCCATGATCTTATGGTGGAATCCAGGAGTTTTCCCTTCACCAAGAGAATCGGCTCCTAAAATTGTTCGAAAATTTCATTTACTCCTATAAAGCCAACTCTATTGCTTGGAAAGAATTTGGGATAGCTTGATCATGTAATATTGTACTCCTATAACACCACATTCTAGTACATAGAATTGTTGCATAAAGGGCGAAGGCGTTTATAATCGAAGCCCGTTCTCTGTGCAATCCGCCCTGCGTCAAGGAAGGGGTTTATCATTTCCTCCGGCAATGTGAAGTTCCAAGTAGACGAGATGATGCCCCATGGACTCTGTCTACATAAAATCTGGGCCAAAGGACATGCTGTGAATAGATTGATTGAAGTTTCTTCCGAATTTCCACACCACGGGCAGGAAGGATCTGTAATGTGAAATAACCTACTCAGGTTAGCTCTACAAGGCAAGACATTAGCCGTTCTCCTCCAAAACATCATGAACTCTAGCTTTCCAAATTTTGGTCTAAATTCCAGAGTTAGGGCTATTCTCTGTACGCGACTTCACGTGCTTATAAGCAGATTTAAGTGTAAAAATTCTATCAATAGCTGGCTACCAAATCAGTTTATCCACCCAAACGGAGGTTGGGGCCTGAATCTGAAGAATGTCTTGGACCGAGGTTAGACAAAACACCTGGAGTTAAGACTGTTTACATTCCCAAGTTCTTCTCCTCGGGATAAAGAAGCTCGCTGTTTTTGTTTACTTTCAATTAGGGTCAATATCAATCAAAGAAGGTAGATGATTTGGTACTCGTGGAATCCGAGGGTGATTACCGGCATCAAGTGACTTACCATCCCCACCTGACAAAGAGTTCCTTGTTTTGAGTGTCTCTCTAGTGTCCATAATTGCCTTCCATAACTGAGATGCTGATGCCTTGACTTCATGGCTCTAAAAATTGGATCACTGAAAATATTTTCCCTCGAGGACTCGAACCCATAATTTGCCTTCACCTTGTTTCGGTCCCCAACCTAGTTTGAGGATCTAAGCATCGTTCAAATTCCTGGTTTGTCTAAAACCCAGTGCACCACTTTTTCTTATTTCTACATAAACAGTCCCAGCATTTAGGCGTGAAGAACCTATTTTCTGGGCTGGGACACGCCACCAGAATTTCCTGGTAGCTGCATTGATCCTGTCACAAGTGATTTCTATGCGATCTAATAGATTGCGTAGCATATATCGAAGTACTGTGAACAACCAATTGAATGTGCTATATTCTACCTGCCCATGATTAGGTCTTTCCTTTTCTAGAGACTAAGTTTGTCATCCACCTTCTGTTCAAGATATTGGTATATTGGCCTGTCAATTTTGGGTTTGAAGAGAGATTTACCAAGGTACAACCAAGCTCAAGACTAGAGGAGCACTTTTGGAATTTGAGGTATCGCCGGTGATAAGGATGAAGTCTCATTCATATATTAATGTCCTTAGTCAGGATCTATCATCCTCATGCGGAGTTTGTCCTCCAGAAATTTTTTTATGTCTATGAAAGTGTTTTTTGAGAAGAAAACATTGGCTTTTGACGATTCAAGCTCTGACCTGACCAAGCAGTAAATTTCAATGCGTCAGCTCTCACATGCCTCTCTGTTGCTTGAACACATAACAATTCAAGATGGACCATCCCGCCCTGCTATTATCCCTGTGATTATCTTCAAATCCTCTACCCAAATGAGTCTTCGAGAGAGAAGTTCAGCATGATTAATGAACATGTATGGTGAGATAGGATCACCTTTTCACAAACCCTTTGGAGGTTTCCGGTTGGTCGATTGTTGATGAGCAAAGTATAATGAATTATTAAAATTTATCGGTTTATGAGTCTAGTGATCTGAAAATCCCACGCTGCGGATTTTATCAAGAATGTTCTAATCAGCTCTATCATAAGCTTTGGACATGTCAACCTTGACTCCCACACAAGCTCTCCCCTTTTGTTTCTCATGGAGTCTCTTGTGCCATTACTGAATTCTCCTGTATTGTTCTACCCGGAACAGAAGCCGATCGCTGAGGTGAAATTATACGGGTGAGAAACCCTCTGTATTACCTAACAATTGAGAAATAAGTTTATAGTGCACATCATACAGACTTACGGGGACGAAACTGAGTAAAAGTATGTGCATTATGCGTTTTTCGGGATAAGTACTATGAAAGTATGATCGAGAAGGTGGGGCATGCGAAAAGACAACCGTTGTGGCTTTCGTTGTCCATCACTCCTTCTCAATAGTATCATCTTATCGTCCGTCCCTTTGGGTGCTTAGATCGAGTATGTATTCTTATCCATTTTCACTGTAGGAAATTTCAGGTACAGGTCCATTACTCCTCAATTCCTGCGGACAATACCGCGGGATGATTAGCAATCATTTCGAAAGATCCTGAGCCCTTATCCATTTACCTTGCGGGAGAACAGCGTCTGATAGGGGCAACCGGCCACAAAGTTGCATCATCTACAGTTCATGTAGTATTTATAGTGGTTCTGAAGTAATCGGGCGATTCCAAACAAAATTTTCAGGGGCTTATCTGACAAAACGGAAATTTGAGGGGGCAAAAAGTAAAACCCGTTCAAAGTTAAATGGCCACCTCTAATTTGACATATTCTGCTGTGTATACTTGTCGTGAAGTCAAGTTCCTAAGAAGAAAGAGAGTCTACACGGATGGTGGACATTGATGATCCAATCGCCAAATCGAAAGCAGAGGTTCTCTCTGTTTCGCACCCTCTTTTGGGTGCTTAATCTCAATGCCAAGGGTGCTCACTCTACAGATTCGGAAATGCAGATGCCGATCACATCGGGAACACTTATCTCACGTTCTAGCTTCCAATTGTCGGTGATAAAAATTGAAAGGTCGGATCAGTGGCTCTGGTTGGATTCCATTTGTCCCTAGTGGCGCATTACCATCATGATCTCCCCCGCCAATAAGAAGGTTGATACTTTGAGCTTGCCAGGGGGGTTCCGGCGAGCTCGAGGCTTGCCATAACAGTTTCTGGACACCACTTGACTGATTTGGTAATTCTGTAGCGACCCACCTCGAAGTTACTGAGTGTTTTTCTCTCCTTTTTCCAGAATGTAAGGCTCGAGGAAATCTTGAAGTTTCTTGATCTGAAGGGACGGCAGAACGAAGGAAAGAATAAAGAGAGAGAGAGAGAGAGAGAGACATCAGGGGTACACCATGGCGAAAGACGAAAGCTTTTCCCTGGAAGGTCGATTTCAGATACTAGACATTACTTGAATGGGTAGAACAGTGAGGATCGAGTTCAGATGCCCGTGTGAGGACATGTAAGGACATGGCAAGTCGTTTGGAGTGTCACTACTTAAGTTGTCATGTAGAATCAAGTTCCCTGAAACAGCTGTAGTTGCTGGCCTATGACAAGCAGCATTATGTTGGTTCCAGACAAGAAAAAGGGTTGCTCTCACATGTGGAGCTCGGAAGCTCGTGTTGTGCTTCGACATAAAGATGCAAAACTGAGTGCCAGGACAAAACACGCATGCTGGACCACATGCAGGTTGGCCAATAAGACATTCTCAGCTGCAATCTTCTAACCGTCTGTCCCTCTCACATGCATCAGAAGACCTGTCGGGCAGATCCCTACTTTGGTGCAATCCTGGAACAAGGATGTCGAGACAATAACCACCCTAATCATGCAGCATCAGCAGCATCTCTCTTGTGCATACTTGAGCTTCTCAGGATAATTCTTTTTCCAATGTGAGCATACAACATGTTTAACCTAGTGAGGCAGAGCTCAATGGACAATAAGATGATACCCTTGCACCAGTCTCAAATTGGTGTGAATAGCAGTGAAAGTAAAACGGCCAAGATAGCAATCGCCGTGATCAAGTTTGCAAACTCAAATTGCTCTTTATCGTCTGGGATCAGCTCAACAGACTTCTATCAGACAGCTTTTTAAAGCATCAACACTACCTTAGGTTAAACCTTTTTTTCTGCTATTCCTTCAGGTTACTCATTTTAGTTCTTGCATGTTACATTACACCAAATAGGAAAAACAACACTAAAGAAATACATTTATTCCATCTTTGCCACTAGTTGTCTATGTTTCACTGTTAAGGTAATTTGCCTTTCTTCTTTTTTTGTTCTGGTTTTGTTTTGTTTTGTGATTCTCAGTCTTTGCGTGCACCTGGTCGCAATAATGTCTTCAAGCAAGAATACAAAAGAACGAAGTTTATTGACAATGCTGAAACTGAAAGAAGATGGCCTACAAAACTTGTAAGAATTATTGGAACTGGAGCAGCAATAGGATCAATCATCCTATTCACAGAATATATATATATTGTGTCCAAGGGCGTCCCCTATACATCACTTGAGACTGCCCTCAAATAATTAGGGGGAATTACACAGGACTTATCAACTGCTACAATTGTAATATCCGTGGACATCTGTTAGGGAAAGTTGATGCAGGTGGATATCTTACCTTTGGAATGAAGAAAGTCTATATCTACTTGGACAAGCTAGTCATCCAAATTTATTCAGCACTCATCCATAAAAAAATGTCTTCAATTTGCCGCATCTTCAGTCTGATGAGATTCTCCTCATGTCTTTTTTCTTACAAAGCAGTAATAAGCAAAAAGGTCCAGAAAAGAGAGTGATAGAGGAAGCAATTGGAAAAAATATCCGAATCTGAAGTCCGGAAAAGGTTTAGTGGCTGCATAATCCAATACGTAGTACCACAACAGAGAGGTAACTCTGCTGGAGAAATAAGAAGCTGCACCACTGTACAAAACAAGATACCAGTGGATTGTAGTTTGACAGCTGTTTTCTTGTCCAGTTACAGTCCTGAAACCAGTTTTCTTCAAAGAGAAAAGATGCTAAGACGAAAATCTACAGAAGAGATATACTCTCACGATCACTCCTTCAAAAAAACTTTGCTCAAAACTCAAACTCAAGTCTGACAAGAGTTTTCACCTGAGCATAAGAATGTGAACACGAGTCACTCAATAGAGATCTAACATGGCATTACAGAGTTCACCATGATACCTATCTAACTCTTCTAAAGATCATACATCGCCGAGAATTCCATAACACAATCTCACAATTTGTGTATCAATTACGGAAAATGGGGAAAAGATATTGCAAGGGACGAGCTAACTTTTGAGAATACTGAGACTGGACAGAGATTCTTATTTTGATTTCCTCTGCTAGGAAGACATGTGTCTTTAATAAAATGCTTATACTATAGGAAGAGACCTCAAGGTATTGATCGTGATTATACCGATTACTCAACAAATTGAACAAACAAACTCTAACTTTTGCAGAGCCTTTTCACCTGAAATAATCTCACTCAGTGCTCCAGTCTCCCTTTATCTTTTCCTTGGTGGGACACTGGTTATTATGGAGTTGGCACCTGAACTACTTTTGCTCTCGGTCACCTGCCATCATTCTTTAGACTGGAGCTGGGCCATGTAACATGCACACTCCACACTATTCGAAGGAAAAAGCAAGCAGCAAGCACACTGACTGAATTAAAGTGTAGGACCTCCTAAAACCGAACTCGCTGTATCAGATATACAGGGGAATAGGTATTCGAGCAATCCTGGAGCTGAGCTATGTCACATCTTTGATGATCACATTCTCTTTGAACACTTACAGAACTTCCCTTGCAAAATGCCCCTGATCAAGGCGATATCACAGCTTCCCCGATTGACTCTGCTTATGAAAAGAAAAAGAAAACAGAGTTTCAATAAAAGTGGACAAACAATAGTAAATGCTGCTGCTTTAAACGTGGAAGACACCCGGCTAATAAGAAATCCGACCCGCGACAAATAATCATAGCTTACATGGATTCAAACATCACCTTGATCAATAAATTGTCCAGCTTTCATGAAGGCCAAGAAAGATGAAAATAAAAAGAATTCTCTACTACCGGCTGATAATATTTGAAGGGAACAAAAGCGAGAAATTCGCAAGCAACAGTTTTGAGATTAGGAAAAACTCATAATTGAGCTCAACCGAGCTCGGCACTGCACAAACAACACTTGAAAGAAGCCTGGCGGAGAAATTTCACAGGACAACCTTTCCCGAAATCCACATTACACACTTGTTAAAAAACGAAATTAGACAATCACGGAGACACTCCGCATTTGGTGGAAGAACGCAGCTGGAGCGCAAATTTTGAAAGTAGGAAGACGTCAATTACGCAAATCCTTAAAACAAGCAGAGAAAAGTAAAACAGAGACCTGGACACGGCCTCGGCGATCAATTTCCCTTCGTGAAAACCGCCCTCTCTTCCTCCCTAACCGCGGTGCAATCCGGCGGAGTTTCAAACAGCGACAGCGAGAACTGCTTGAAGACCACCCCGACGTCGAAGTATATTAGCCCGGAACTCGGGATGTCGACCCTGATCCCTTTCACGGGGAACCACAGGAACAGCTCCTGCGCGGAGATCCCCGAGAGCGCGCCGATCTGTCCGTAGCTCAGCGTCCCGGAGACGTTCCGGTCGTAGTGCAGCTCGCTCTCGAACTTGGCGTTGCAGGCCGATCCAAGTAAACCTCGAACTGACCATCGGCGTCGATCCTGAAGTCCGTCACTCCCTTCGGGAGGAGGCCCATCGGGAGGCCGTGAGACTTGAGGATTTCGTAGATTGACGAGGAGTGATGTGAGGCCGCGAGGGACTGAATGAACGAGAGTAGAAGCGTGAGGAGAACGAAGTGAAGCATGGTGTCTCGTGGTGGTGGTGGTGGTGTGGGGGATATCGCGAGTCAGAGCATGAGGCGTCTCCCCTGTAATGGCGGTCCTTGAGGTTTTTCAGGTTTTTTGCAGAGAGAGAGAGAGAGAGAGTGCGTGGAGTGGAGAGGCAGACAGTGATGACAGCTTGAGTACAGGTCGGATCAAGAGACTAATCAATTATTGGTGTGACTGGTGGGTGCGGGTCCATTTCGGACAAGGAAGGCATGCTCTGCTGTGTACTCGTGTGCAACTTGGGATCGTGCCTTCGTCTTTGCTGCGGACCAAACAGAAAGCGCCACGTGGGAGATCGCGGGGCGCTCGTCGTGATTTCCAGGTCGTTGGGTGCTGTTTTCCGGAAGGTGGACGGTGACGTGGACGACGCGAGGCACGCTGGCCAGCTGGCTCATGCTGATGCGTGATTAGGCGAGATGACGTGTACAGCGGAGGCGCGAGAAAGTCGTGAATTATTAGGGCGGTATTACGCTCAGTTTTATTTAATGAAAAATGTTTTAAACTTTTTTTTTCAAACATCTCATCTTCCTCCGACAATTTCTGATCTCCGAAATTTTAGCCCCGATTAGCAAAGGACCAGAGAAACGTCTTCTTAATAAATGAACAAAATTTTTTTTATCGAAAATATTTAGACACGTATTTTTTAATAATAAAAAAATTAATTAATTAATTATTTTAAGCAATATAAATAGTCATTTATGGAAAAAAAAAAATATCTTTTTCGACTTGCTTAATCATGAAACGTTTCAAGGAAGGCTGCGTTTTTCAATATTCCACCTCGGAAAATGAAACTAAGCGAAGAGAGAGAGAGAGAGAGGGGGGGGGGGGGGGGGGGGGGGGGACAAAGCATGTGAGAGGTGGGCGGAAGTCTTGGCGTGATGATAATTATGATTTTGTCTTGACACGAATAATTAAGGGAAGACAATAATGCAGGTTCTTAATTGTCGCAAGCAAGGGTGTGGTGTGACGCTTTTGTTTAAAATGTGTCCGTCGGTACGACCCTGGCCCTTAATTAATAATTCCTCGACCGAAAAAAAAAAACTTGCTCAATTGCATTCATAGCAACAATACAAGGAGATTAATGTCCCATATTGCCGATGTAGGATAATAACTATTGCAATTCGGTCCCCTAGGGCCGAAAGTTCGAGCGTGTTTGGTGACTGAGTACCGCGCATTCGGTAGACACTATGGGCGATTGGTTCCTCATCGATCCACTCAGGCCTCATTAGGGAATAGGATGGATGGGCCGGTTCCTCATTTTCGAAACTAAGGATCGAAATTGATCAGTTCGATTCCATTTCAAGGGCGATTCAATGAAATCGATTGAGTTAAAAGTTCACGTCTTCACATCTTGATATTGTCTATACAATTTGACGTTTTAATTTGCCCTATCATGTACTCGAGTTAGAAACATGGGAAGCTTCTGGCGGACATGGTTCTTAATAGCACCGAGGGCTATGCCTTACCCCGACCGACGCCTCGCAAACCGGCAAGTTGAAGACAACAACAAGTGGCTCAGGTAGGATTCTTCATGGCCATCTTTGTTTTCAAGTTCCTTTCTATGTACTTGCTATCATATATGAATGCAATAAAAGTAGCATTTTTCAACATAAAACGTCACCGAGCTTCAACAAGCTAAACATGCAGATCCAATACTCCAGCAGCTCTTTGCTCATCAGTATCCGCAGAACAAACAGAAAACATGCGCAAGGAACGAGCAAGGAATCCATTAATCTTAATTTTTTTTCCCTTGAGCAAAAAGAGGTCACACGCTCAATTTCTCTTCTCGCATTATAAAGTAATAAATAATCGGTCTGATCGAGCAGTTCGGTTCGAAGCTCCAGGGAGGGAACCGGACCGCCCAAACACTAGTTTCAGCTTTAGAAATCGGCAATCGGACCAACTGGCGAGTTTGATCTAGCTCGAACAGTTCCCCGTTCGGTCGATTTGTCTTATTCACCCAGTGGACACATGCGAATACACATATGTTGGAGATAGAGATACTGATGGAAACGAAAGAGATACCTGTGTCCAACCATTAGGATGTCCATATTCCGTGAAACGACAACCATTCTTTAGGGGTGATCATAATTTCAGGGAAGAACCGAGAACCGGATCGATGAATCAATTGATAAAAATCGATTCGATTCCATGTCCCAGGGTATAGCCTTTAGGTTTCGTGTTCCAAAAGATTGAGAAATCAGTTATAATGGGTATGTTCTAGGTGAAAATTGGAATAAGTCTTTGTGTTTTTTTTTTTTGGTGCTATATGTTTGCGCAATACTGTGGTATTTCATGTCTTCCGATGGTGAATATATAATATTGAACCACTCGTTCGAGCTTCATTTTCGGGGATATCCATTACCGAGATTTTTACTTTGTTAATATTTCAAATTATTCGCGTGTCTAAATATGAGTCGTGGTTAATAAATAATAACAACAAATGTTGGTCATTAAAGATGATGGTTTACTATAATAATTAAATTAATAATATTTGTATAATCTGGGTAGACCTTGAAATTGACCTTAGAACCCGTGATAAGGTAAATTTTAAGTATGCAAGGTAGATTCCAAGTTCGAAAAATTGAGGAATCGGTTCTGATGGATAGATTTTATGTTCTGGGTGAAATCTGAATCGACCTTGGAACCGCACTTATCATTCTTCATCGAAATAAACAAAGCGAGACTAGTGACGGATATGACCAGAGCATTATGTTTGATTGTTTTTGTCGCAATTGCTCATTTTCAAAATTAACCACCGAACTTTGTAATCAAGATAATTATGTTAAAAATTGAGAGGAAGGCGTGTTATGAAATTAAAATAATTTATCAAACCACTTATGTTTCCGGCAATTTATGTGTTTTAAATAATCGATAGCGATCTTGTCAAATTCTATCGAGTGTAACATACTTTTGATTATCACGTATGTAATTGAACATTCTATTTCTTTCAAAATCAATCTTATTTTCTCAAGCTATCGTTTTTCGAAAAATATTTTTCAAATCACTCATTATGCGCGAAACAAATAAAGCTAGGCTCCTTTTATTTCACGGAAAACGAATGAGTTGGAAAATATTTTCATAAAATAATCATTTGACATAATTAATCAATCAAAATCGTTTTCATTATTGATAACAATTTATATTTAAATATTTTCATAAATGACCATAATATTGTTTGTTTATTTAATTTTCCAAGCAACACCAGCGATTAGTTTTAGGAAAATATTTTTTAAATCGTTTGATTTTTTGCAAAACAAAAAGGAGCTTCGTGCTCGCAAGTTTCGGGTCGATGTCCCTCGCATGATAGCAAGCGCATCTGTCAGTAGTGGCGAGTCCAGTAGATCGACGACCGTAATTCACTCGATGGCAAAATTTCAGGAAATTCGAACCGAGATCACCACCGGTCGTACGAAGAGGATGGCTGTCTTGAACTCATCTGCACCGTTCAAGGCACGATATGTTCGATGGTACAAGGTTGAGCATTATTCAGCCGACGACCAACGAACATGCATCTTCGAAGGGACAGACTAAGATCGCCCCATGAAACGAAAAGACAGCTGAACATGGCCAGCGCATCGGAATCCGGAGAGCATGTCGAGGTGCCGGGGTTCGACGGGACGTGTTTGGTGTCGCTGCGACGGGGCTTTGGAGTCCGATACGAGCACCGCGAGTGAACTTCTGCTTAAGCGGGATGTTAAAATGGTGGGAACGTGAAGACTCAAACGTTTAAGTGGAGCATCTTGGAAGGTACCGGCGACTTGTGTAGAACAACATGTTTGGTGTTGATGAAATGGAGTTTCTAGGTGCCGATACGAGTAATGTGAGCTATGTATAAGAACAAAAATTAAAAATGGAGATTCACGCACGAAGGCCTATTCTTAGTATTTTTGCACATTTCTTTTTGAAAATTGAAAAGCCGATAGTTTAGTGGTAATAACAGTGCAATTTCAATCGTAAATATAATGAACGACAAAAAAATATTTAACAATCATAACGGATCCACCTCTTATCTTATGTCTAGCATTCTACCTTTATACTATAAACATTGCCATACTAATAAAGACCCTTTTCCTTTTCCTTGGGCTAATGACAAGGTATTCGAGACATGACGTTCTTTTCTAGGCTCGCGTCCGTGAATCGGACGTAATCATAACCGTTGAATTCTATGGGAAAAAAAATCTGACCAAAAGAGAAAAAAGAGGGTATTCGACGGGAATCGCGGGAAACCCGCATGGTGTCCACATGATCGACGGCTGTGATTGACTCTCTCCACGTGGGCCCCAATCTGAAGAAGATTTTCGGGCTCCCGCCCGCTGAGAGGTCCAAAGCTTGCCGAATAATTGTGGTCGTTTCGACGCTGGTTGGGCTTCGGACTTGGCCCAAAGGACCCGAGGAACGCTCGAGTGCGGCGGTCGCGAGGTGAAATGGGTCTAGTGGGCTGGGCCCAATGTCAGGCCCATAGGTTGCTTCTTCTTTGTATTAAGCGCAAGTGCTCGTGGTTTTTGCCGGGTGCGGAGCGTGTACGTACAAGAACAACGGGCGGCGGATCTTCGTTTCTTCTCGTAGTTCTTCACGTTTCTTTTTTGAACGATTAACCCAACAATCTTTATGATCAATTGCTGAAAATTTACTCTTTTTTTTTCTCTGTTCTGAAGGGCCGTCGAAGGGTGAGAAATTCTTATGCTGGTCCTGCGAGAGAATCGATGGAACGAAGGGATCTCTCTCTTCTTCCTTTCCACTGTTTTGGGGCGCGCGCTCTCGCTCTCCATATTCAAACAGCAGTTCTTGCGACTGGATGTGGGAACGCAAATCTCCCGTGGGGTTCTCAGCGAAATCGCTCCAGACTCTGTCCACCCCCATGATTGCTGCGTAGACCAAGTTCTGGCACTGTTCGACTCGACCCCACCATTTTCAATTTGGGAGAAAAAGAGTCGTAAAAGCCACCACTGCTTCAGCTTGCGGGTCTCTCCCTCTCTCTCTCTCTCTCAGAAATTACTTGGAACTGCGAGAAAGAACCAATGGGACCCATCTCGCGACTGGCCTCTCTGCAGCATCGCCCCAGTTGTCACCATTCTTGCCCTTCTCTGTTCTCTCTCATCTGCGAACTTTGCTGTCTCTTCTTGTCTTGTTCTGCAGCGGCGCTTCACTCTCTCACTCAACTTCCCAATTCCCACTCGGCGAAGGTGAAGGGCTAGCCGATACCCTCCATCTTTATCCATGCGCAAGAGGGGGTTGCAAATGCCCTCCGGCGGTTCTTTCTCCTCCTTCATCTCCTCCTCCTTGTTCTCCGCAATTCTGGTTCTTGGGTTGTTGAGTAGGGGTTTAGCGGAAGACCCTTATGTGTACTTCGACTGGACCGTGTCGTATCTCCCCCAGTTCTCCCCTCGGAGTCAAGCAGCAGGTCTGTTTCGCTTCTCGTTCACTTGCCTTCCAACTTTTGTTCTGTGCTTTGCTAGTTGAAGCTTGATCATTCGGTGGTTCTTTCTTTTCCCGCTCTTTCTCGCCGTTGTGATCTAGTATGTAAATGCTGTTAATTAGCTGCTGATGGTGATTGCTAGGATGGTTTTCTCTTTTTCATGCTGAATGTTGAGTAATTATCTGGCTCTGCGTTTCCTGAATTCAACTCTTCTCCCCCAAGGAAAAGCCATTAGTATCAAAATTCTTGACATCTAGAGACAGCTCATAGTGTAGTTAGGTTGAATTCTCAGTTTTGAACTACACGGAATCAGTTGAGTTGTCATCTGAAAGCATGATTTTGAACGGGGTTGGATCTTCAAGATGATGGAAAAAGCAACATAGACGGGAAAAAATGTAAGCATGATTTTGAACGTGGTTGGGTCTTCAAAATGCCAGTAAAATTTGGTGTGTCTTATCTAGTCATATGGCGTCTCTTATATTATGTATTCAGGCGCATCATTTCAGTGTGAAGGGCCATAACATATGCTTCACGAGAATTTAGCCTGCCCGATCTACTTGTATCCTCTGGGTTTCTCTTCTGGCTTAATTAGCTGTTTTTGGATAAAGCACTATGGAATGTACATCATGTGAGATTCTAAATAACTGTCCCCGTTCTGACAATTGTAAAAGTTATATGCAGTTCTTTCATAACTTATTCAGCAAAGTGATTATGTTTCTCCTCTGTACTATCTTAGTGAATGAATTTGAATTCAGAAACCTCCCTGGTAGAAGTATCTACAAAATAGTATTTTCACTCTTTCATTGTCTCATTTGAGATTGTTTTTGGGTTATAACTTGTCTTTTTTTATTGGGTTGGGTTCGTTTCTGCTGCTCATTAGTCACATGTCTTGTATCTTGTTGCGTTTTGGTGTTTCTTCCAATACGTTTGCCTTTGTATGTCAAATATATTCTGACGCTTTAAGAATTCTCACTTTGGTCCTGATAAAAGTTCATGCATATTACATCTAGCAAGTGTAGGCATGAAGATCTTTTGCTTTCTTCAATTCTTGTGATGCACTTAGCTTTGATAAGGGTGCTTCATCAGAATGCTAAAATGCCACTCTCTCATCAGGTGATTGGGATCAATGGGCTGTTCCCAGGGCCCATTCTCAACATCACTACCAATTGGAATATCGAGATCAATGTCAAGAATGAGCTTGATGAGTCATTGCTTTTGACATGGTAACCTATAAAAAGACCCATATACGAAGTATCATCCTTGAATGTGGCCTAGGTAATCAGATATCAGAAGTAGTTGACTGCTAACGCTCGTAAATCATATTCTTGTCAGGAATGGAATACAACATAGGAAGAACTCTTGGCAAGATGGTGTATTGGGGACAAATTGCCCGATTCCTGCAGGATGGAATTGGACATACCAATTCCAGGTGAAAGATCAAATAGGGAGTTTTTTCTACTTCCCGTCCTTGAACTTCCAGAGAGCGGCGGGTGGATATGGGGGAATCATAATAAACAACAGAGATGTAATTCCACTACCGTTTGCAACACCAGATGGAGATGTTACAGTTTTTATTAGTGACTGGTATACGAAAAGCCATAAGGTTAGTGTCAAGCTTCTCTTGGTCTAACACTATCTACTTGGTTTGTCATATAATGATCGTTTATATGTGCCTTTTGCAAACAGCAACTTAGGAAAGACATACAAAACGTAAATGACCTTGGGTTTCCTGATGGTATCTTAATTAATGGCTTCGGACCCTATCAATATGACAAGGAACTTGTTCAAGATGCCATTACTTATCAGATAATCAATGTTGAACCAGGTAAGCTATACCACACATTTGTGAGTTTATAAGTTTTGGCCGTATAGTGAGGGGTTTTAGAGTTATGCTTACTGTAGTCAATTGATTTGCAGTATCGTCCTCAACTTTTAGTGATGAGAAAGTGACACAACGTTTCTTTTTTAATGTGGAACAGCAAAAACGTACCGCTTTAGGGTGCACAATGTTGGTATTTCCACAAGTTTAAATTTCAGAATACAGAATCATAACTTACTACTGGTGGAGACTGAAGGATCATACACGGTTCAGCAAATTTATCCAAACATGGATATTCATGTGGGACAGTCATACTCATTCTTAGTCACAATGGATCAAAATGCAAGCACTGACTACTTCATAGTTGCCTCTCCAAGGTTCATGAACTCCTCTAAGTTCAGTAAAGCCGCTGGAGTTGCTGTGTTGCACTACTCCAACTCCCAAGGGCCAGCTTTGGGCCCTCTCCCCGATCCTGGTGAGAACGACGCGTATGCCTCAATGAATCAAGCCAGATCCATAAGGTTGTAGCCAATGGTAACTCTCATCTATTTAATACATCACGTTTTATTACTCACTGATGCAATTCAAAACTACTGTTGAAATCTTATAATTAAATTTTGTTCTTATATACTTATAATTTTCATTGGGCTCATAATTTCATTGCTATGTTGGGTAACAACTGGGCAAGATAAGATATGTGTGGACTCCTGTGTTTATGCTTAGTTACGAGCCCTCTGTTTTCTCCTTTACATTGGCTTACTGATGTGAGATAAATCTGATAATCAGATGGAATGTTTCTGCTGGCGCTGCCCGTCCCAATCCGCAAGGTTCTTTCAAGTATGGTGAGATTACTGTAACGGATGTGTATGTCATCCTCAACAGATCTCCAGAGCTTATCAATGGGAAGTGGCATACCACCCTGAATGGTATTTCTTATTTACCACCTTCAACTCCCCTGAAGCTTGCACAGCAGTTCAACCTTCCTGGTC
The DNA here is from genome assembly GCA_019149425.1 of Psidium friedrichsthalianum. Taxonomy (NCBI): domain Eukaryota; kingdom Viridiplantae; phylum Streptophyta; class Magnoliopsida; order Myrtales; family Myrtaceae; genus Psidium; species Psidium friedrichsthalianum. The sequence continues at coordinate 29,624 of JAGVVM010019420.1, forward strand.
TTTACAAGCTTGATTTCCCGAACAGACTGTTGAACAGACCTGCCAAAGTTGATACTTCTTTGATAAATGCAACCTATAAAGGTTTTCTGGAAATCATCTTCCAGAACAATGACACTAATGTCCAGAACTACCACTTAGATGGCTATGCATTCTTTGTTGTGGGGTGAGCCTCTAGTCTTGTCTTCTAAAAGCTTTGCTGCTCTGCCCCCTTTCTTTCCTAGAATTTGAAAGATGAGTGAGTCGGTGAAATTGGGGTGTGCTGCAGTATGGATTTTGGAGTTTGGACAGAAAGTAGCAGAGCCACTTATAACAAATGGGATGGCGTTGCTCGTTGCACTACACAGGTACCTTGATATATGCTCATACTGAATTCTTTATCAGTTTTGGGGCCAAAGATCTTTCATTTGAAGGTTGTCCACAGGCAAAGTGTTCACATATTTGGATGTTTATGAATGTGTAAATTTTGTTCATCTTTACGAGGGTGCAGAATATCAGTCAGGCGCCTGTAATATTTGTTCCGCGTCTTCTTTTAAGTGTAAACTCCTATTTGGCACTATAGTTAGCTTTACTTTATCTGAATCTTTCTGTATTGCTGCTATGGAACTCTGAAGACATCCTTTTGCACTTGGAAGGAAATATATTATTTGTTTAGAAATTTGCAGAAAAGAGGCTCTGTATGATTTGGAAAGTTCCATCCATATTACAGGTTTTCCCAGGAGCTTGGACAGCCATCTTGGTTTCACTTGACAATGCTGGCATTTGGAATCTCCGCACTGAGAATCTTGACTCATGGTATCTGGGTCAAGAATTGTATATGAGTGTTGTCAATCCAGAGAATGACTCAGATGAGCTTCAGTTGCCTGATAACACCATATTCTGCGGCGTCCTATCTTCGTTTCAGAAGTAAGATCTCACAAAACCAACAGGCAGCAGCTTAGTTAATACTACCTATTGTCTTAAGGGAAAAAAAACAATAGCAGATAATATCCGTTCCAGTAGATGTTTTCCTTTGGAATGGACCAGATTAATATTTTGGTTGAGCATTCTACTTGTCTATCGTTGAGAGTTTAAAATGCAAAAGCCAACACACAAGCTTGCACACACGTGTTTGCATGCTCACCTGCATATCCCTAATTGATATGCATCAATCCATGCGGAAGCATGCATCAGAGAAAAATCCCAAGAGCCTCATGATTTTTTAACTGCATATTCCCTCGATGAGTATTATATATTGGAAAAAGAGCTGTGGCCAAATAGGTATTCTCTTGTTTGAAACTTTATCATCTTTCCTAAGAGAAAGTTTTTGATTCCCTGTTCTGCAGTGACCAAGCTCAGAGATTCAAGTTTTCTGGCGCACCGTCTATTTCTAATGCCAGTAAAACATTTCTAATAGCATTAGTAACAGTAGTCTTTCGGTGCTTCGTCCTTCAACCAAATTGAATGATTCCGCATCTAGGACTTGATGTTACAGCACAATGGGAGCGTTTTACATGCTTTGAGGTTGAAGGCAAGCTATGGCTTTCTGATTGCGGAGGTCAAGACGGCAAGAGATCATGTCACCGTGCAATGTTGCTGATCAAAGAGGTAGAATGTCCTAACAGTGATTAAATCTATCACGCTACCCAATTGCAAGTGCTATGCATGGAAGAGAGGAATGTAGGATATTGATTATATAGGAGTGAGTCAGTAGAGATCTTGAGGTTGAAGGCAAGCATGGCTTTTCAATTGTGGAAGTCACGATGTCAAGAGATCAAGGCGCCATGCAATGTTGCTGATCAAAGAGGTGGAATTTCCTAACTGTGATTAAATATATTGTTGTACACATTTGAAAGTGCTATGCATGTACGAGAGGATTTTAGGATATTAATTTTATAGAAGTGAGTCAGTAGGATCTCTTCCTGTTAATGGATGTGTTTATTCTGTAAGCCAAAACAGATATCACTTTTAAGGTTCCTCTTCAAACATTGCCTTCCACCATGCAAACCTTTTAGGTGTCACAGGGCATTTTGCATCTTTAAGTTTGAAGATGCAGGCAATTTCTCAGGCACGAACAGGAAGATCAAAGCAGTCAAACCCAGGTTTGTCTGTTGCATGTTCGGACCCAAGAAATACAGATCGAAGGTTTCCCTGTTTGCATCTGCATCAGTCTTGTAATAGGAGTTACAACTTTAGTGAGATCTGGACTGTCGAACAAACTCGATTCAGGACTAGGCAACTGTGAATCTGACCAATTCTCGAGCTCGCAACTTTAGATGGAGGTAAATTTGCGCTTGTGTATGGTGATGAACATAGAAAACAATCACAGCAAAATGGACGAAGTTGCAGAACTACATCGAGTGGTTAATTATTTCTGGGAATTGTAATTTTATTCTTGGAGTCTCTTGCTGAACCCCAGAACTCTAGACTAGACAACTGCCAAGGACAAGCCAAAAACGGACCTACAGCACAACAAATTCACTAGCTAATTTGATCGATCGGTATTGATCTTAGATTAAGTGATTATGCTTCCTGTGGCTAAATCCAGACCAAGCCAACAGCAAAATCTCATAGCAGGATCACCTTTCAATGCGACGGTCAACCTGCATCAGATATACACATGTTGACAGTGAGAGAATGTTCCCTTTTTTAGTTTTTGTTTGGGTAAAAAAAATGGAACTTTTTGTGCTAAAAAATTCGCTGTAAGTGTAAGAAATTGATCGGAGTGTCAAGTCAGGCTAACATTAAGAACATTGCCAAGAAGAGAACCATTCAAAATGCAACAAGTTAAGTCTAGGAACAAGATTTCAGACTCCAAAAAGAACGTTTACTGAAGCTCTAAGCAGGTGGGGCTAAACTCCGTCGTAACATATAGATCCCTAATTCACAACTATCCCAGGTTTACACGATTTCCAGCAAAGGTGGGAACAATCTAGTTTCATGGGGGCTAGTCTCAGGTCATCTTTAGTTGGTAATCATAGACCATAAACGATAAGATTGTCCTTGTGATATTTTAAAACAAGTAAAAGCATTAGAAATAGCTCACTAGTTGAGTCAGTTCAGAGACGAGAACTATCAATCGTTGCCATCGCCATCCCAGATACGAAACATACTTCATGGAGGAACTTCAGTGAACTGAATTCTCGTGTCTGAAAGAACTCAGCACTCTGAGGTTCAAAACACCGTAAGAGGCTTTGCTACACAAACACTGCTTCTGCTTGTCTAAAATAATTTTTTTTTTTTTTTTTGAGTGAAGTCTCGTTTGGAGATGCTAAAACATTAATCAAAAGAAGAGCTGTCTATTTGTGACTAACGACCGGAGATTAAGCACTTAGCTACAGAGAAACATCCAGAGAATGACTTCGAGCACAATACTAATTTACCCTACGGGCAAGTAAACTCGCTACCTGCCATGGTTATATCCGAAATCTGATTGCAGAGCAACCTTGTTACTAATCTACTTAGGGCTCCTCACTCTTGTCGAAGCCATTCACCCGTACAATGTAAACCTGAAAATGGCAGAGTAAATGGCGCTTCCCTTACATGGCAGCCAAATGACATAGCACCATCCAAGAGGAAGTAAAACATCGTAGGAAAGGATAATGTACAGTTAAGTTTGCGTTTACAATGGCGTATGGTGATGACTGTACTATGTAATGCCAAACACACATCTCCCCTTAAATCCGTATCTGTGATCTTCTTTAGTCCTCATAAACTCTATGATCTATCAATGTCTGACAAATGAAAGAGATGATAAATAGGCACGCCCAAATTAGTGGCACTTGGAAGCAAGAAAAATGACTTTCAAGTCTCAAATATGGTCTCATTACTACCTTCATTGTGGTTGGTTTAATTAACTGGAAAACTACAGCATCTCCATCAGTTAGCTCATGAGCTACAGAGAACCCTTTCCATCCTCCGCTGAGTCCCGTCTTCCGTGCCAAATATATCGTCGGGAATTCTTCGCCATCTTCGTCAACCAACGTCATGACCCCGTCATTCTTAGGAAGGCTCGTCTTGCAAAAGTGGACAGGAAGGCCCTGCAAATAATATGACAGCAGAAAAGAGAAAACCAATCTGTCAATTAATGTCGGGACAAATCGAGCAAAGGGAATCAAATTCAATTAAAATCAAAGCGGCAAATGAATTAAACTTTGTTACCAGCCAAAAACCACCAGAGACATGAGATGGGAGCATGGATTTGACTAAGGTGGGATAGTGAGGTTCTAGAGTGGACTGCAATTGCTCTGCCTTCTCTATTGCATATTCCCTGGCCTCAGCAGAGGCATGAACCAGGTTGAAAGGATCCCTCCTCTTATAAATCCTATCGATTTTCATAAACAATTTGGTAATTTTACTCGCGAAGTATAAGGACTTTTTTATTTCTCGGAAATCATTTTGCATAAGTGTAAGGTAAAAAAAAAAAATGAAGGCAATCATAAAATACCTTCTGGGCACTGCCACTCGATCAACCACAACCTGAACGCAAGAATAAAGTTTGAAACTTTATGATCAATACCGGCTAAAAACCACACCAAGCAATCCTTAATAAGCCTGATACGATCGAGTGATTTTCTTCCATGAGAAGAAATGCAAAACTAAGAAAAGGGTCGTGCATAGAAAAACCTCTGATTCGAATACATTGTTCTTTCCAATGTCCCAAAACCTGATGAAGAAACAAGAGTTCCGCAAAAGAAGCAGAGTCTAATGGAATGACCTCTCTATAAACAGGAGCGGGCATGCTGGCGACGCGACTGGACCTCCTCACCACCACCCTCTGCTTCTCTACCGTGCGTGGCTTGGACTGCTTCATCTGACGAGTGCGACACGAAACAGAAATATTAAAAGCAGAGAGAGAGAGAGAGAGAGAGAGAGAGAGAGAGTTACGGGGGTGGAGTTGGGCGAGGGAGAGTTTCGGAGAGACTGAGAGAGCTGAGGGAGATTGAGAGCCTCCATTCGCTTCTTGTTCTCCTCCAGCCTCTTGCGACGGCATTCCTCATAGGACAGCTTCGGCTTAGCAGCCACCATTTTCCTTCCCTTCTTAGTTCAGTGAGAGATTTGAGGATGCGAAACGAAGAAGAAGCAGAGGAAGAAGGAAGGAGAAGGATACGACGGGATGAGGGTGGAGTGCAGAAATCGAGACGTGAGTCAGTCGACCGTTGGGTGGGCACTAATTTAGCTCCGCTGCCAAAGCTCACACCAAAATCCAGGCGGATGATAAATAGTCCGATCTAAATTTATTCAGTTCTTCAAAGAATTGAACCGGACTGAACCATCGATACCTCTATCTTCCTTTACATTTAATGCTTATTGAATTATGAAAAAAAGAACAACATTAATCTCTAAACTTGAACTATTCGCTAATATATAATCTAGTTCTTCGGTTATTCCTAAATGTTCAATGTCGCACTTTGCTTTTATTTGCACATTTTAATAATTACATTATCGCCATTTTCAAATATCTTCTAATTTCAATCAACTATCTAAATCGAAAAAAAAAAAGCGTGCTGTCTAAATAGTACGACAATTCTATTTTAGAAGGTTGTAGCTTATGGTCCTTGTTGTAGTAATGTAGAATCTCATTTAGACTAGTATCATATAGACATTTCCGCTATTTTAATTTTCTAATTTACAAATTTAAATAAGAATATGTAAAACACAAAAGGTTGAAAATTTAATCAATCAAAAGTACTAGGAAAAAGGTCTATATTAATAGACCTTTTTCCTAGTACTTTTGATTGATTAAATTTTCAACCTTTTGTGTTTTACATATTCTTATTTAAATTTGTAAATTAGAAAATTAAAATAGCGGAAATGTCTATATGATACTAGTCTAAATGAGATTCTACATTACTACAACAAGGACCATAAGCTACAACCTTCTAAAATAGAATTGTCGTACTATTTAGACAGCACGCTTTTTTTTTTTCGATTTAGATAGTTGATTGAAATTAGAAGATATTTGAAAATGGCGATAATGTAATTATTAAAATGTGCAAATAAAAGCAAAATGCGACATTGAACATTTAGGAATAACCGAAGAACTAGATTATATATTAGCGAATAGTTCAAGTTTAGAGATTAATGTTGTTCTTTTTTTCATAATTCAATAAGCATTAAATGTAAAGGAAGATAGAGGTATCGATGGTTCAGTCCGGTTCAATTCTTGAAGAACTGAATAAATTTAGATCGGACTATTTATCGTCCGCCTGGATTTTGGTGTGAGCTTGGCAGCGGAGCTAAATTAGTGCCCACCCAACGGTCGACTGACTCACGTCTCGATTTCTGCACTCCACCCTCATCCCGTCGTATCCTTCTCCTTCCTTCTTCCTCTGCTTCTTCTTCGTTTCGCATCCTCAAATCTCTCACTGAACTAAGAAGGGAAGGAAAATGGTGGCTGCTAAGCCGAAGCTGTCCTATGAGGAATGCCGTCGCAAGAGGCTGGAGGAGAACAAGAAGCGAATGGAGGCTCTCAATCTCCCTCAGCTCTCTCAGTCTCTCCGAAACTCTCCCTCGCCCAACTCCACCCCCGTAACTCTCTCTCTCTCTCTCTCTCTCTCTCTCTCTCTGCTTTTAATATTTCTGTTTCGTGTCGCACTCGTCAGATGAAGCAGTCCAAGCCACGCACGGTAGAGAAGCAGAGGGTGGTGGTGAGGAGGTCCAGTCGCGTCGCCAGCATGCCCGTTCCTGTTTATAGAGAGGTCATTCCATTAGACTCTGCTTCTTTTGCGGAACTCTTGTTTCTTCATCAGGTTTTGGGACATTGGAAAGAACAATGTATTCGAATCAGAGGTTTTTCTATGCACGACCCTTTTCTTAGTTTTGCATTTCTTCTCATGGAAGAAAATCACTCGATCGTATCAGGCTTAGTAAGGATTGCTTGGTGTGGTTTTTAGCCGGTATTGATCATAAAGTTTCAAACTTTATTCTTGCGTTCAGGTTGTGGTTGATCGAGTGGCAGTGCCCAGAAGGTATTTTATCATTGCCTTCATTTTTTTTTTTACCTTACACTTATGCAAAATGATTTCCGAGAAATAAAAAAGTCCTTATACTTCGCGAGTAAAATTACCAAATTGTTTATGAAAATCGATAGGATTTATAAGAGGAGGGATCCTTTCAACCTGGTCATGCCTCTGCTGAGGCCAGGGAATATGCAATAGAGAAGGCAGAGCAATTGCAGTCCACTCTAGAACCTCACTATCCCACCTTAGTCAAATCCATGCTCCCATCTCATGTCTCTGGTGGTTTTTGGCTGGTAACAAAGTTTAATTCATTTGCCGCTTTGATTTTAATTGAATTTGATTCCCTTTGCTCGATTTGTCCCGACATTAATTGACAGATTGGTTTTCTCTTTTCTGCTGTCATATTATTTGCAGGGCCTTCCTGTCCACTTTTGCAAGACGAGCCTTCCTAAGAATGACGGGGTCATGACGTTGGTTGACGAAGATGGCGAAGAATTCCCGACGATATATTTGGCACGGAAGACGGGACTCAGCGGAGGATGGAAAGGGTTCTCTGTAGCTCATGAGCTAACTGATGGAGATGCTGTAGTTTTCCAGTTAATTACACCAACCACAATGAAGGTAGTAATGAGACCATATTTGAGACTTGAAAGTCATTTTTCTTGCTTCCAAGTGCCACTAATTTGGGCGTGCCTATTTATCATCTCTTTCATTTGTCAGACATTGATAGATCATAGAGTTTATGAGGACTAAAGAAGATCACAGATACGGATTTAAGGGGAGATGTGTGTTTGGCATTACATAGTACAGTCATCACCATACGCCATTGTAAACGCAAACTTAACTGTACATTATCCTTTCCTACGATGTTTTACTTCCTCTTGGATGGTGCTATGTCATTTGGCTGCCATGTAAGGGAAGCGCCATTTACTCTGCCATTTTCAGGTTTACATTGTACGGGTGAATGGCTTCGACAAGAGTGAGGAGCCCTAAGTAGATTAGTAACAAGGTTGCTCTGCAATCAGATTTCGGATATAACCATGGCAGGTAGCGAGTTTACTTGCCCGTAGGGTAAATTAGTATTGTGCTCGAAGTCATTCTCTGGATGTTTCTCTGTAGCTAAGTGCTTAATCTCCGGTCGTTAGTCACAAATAGACAGCTCTTCTTTTGATTAATGTTTTAGCATCTCCAAACGAGACTTCACTCAAAAAAAAAAAAAAAAATTATTTTAGACAAGCAGAAGCAGTGTTTGTGTAGCAAAGCCTCTTACGGTGTTTTGAACCTCAGAGTGCTGAGTTCTTTCAGACACGAGAATTCAGTTCACTGAAGTTCCTCCATGAAGTATGTTTCGTATCTGGGATGGCGATGGCAACGATTGATAGTTCTCGTCTCTGAACTGACTCAACTAGTGAGCTATTTCTAATGCTTTTACTTGTTTTAAAATATCACAAGGACAATCTTATCGTTTATGGTCTATGATTACCAACTAAAGATGACCTGAGACTAGCCCCCATGAAACTAGATTGTTCCCACCTTTGCTGGAAATCGTGTAAACCTGGGATAGTTGTGAATTAGGGATCTATATGTTACGACGGAGTTTAGCCCCACCTGCTTAGAGCTTCAGTAAACGTTCTTTTTGGAGTCTGAAATCTTGTTCCTAGACTTAACTTGTTGCATTTTGAATGGTTCTCTTCTTGGCAATGTTCTTAATGTTAGCCTGACTTGACACTCCGATCAATTTCTTACACTTACAGCGAATTTTTTAGCACAAAAAGTTCCATTTTTTTTACCCAAACAAAAACTAAAAAAGGGAACATTCTCTCACTGTCAACATGTGTATATCTGATGCAGGTTGACCGTCGCATTGAAAGGTGATCCTGCTATGAGATTTTGCTGTTGGCTTGGTCTGGATTTAGCCACAGGAAGCATAATCACTTAATCTAAGATCAATACCGATCGATCAAATTAGCTAGTGAATTTGTTGTGCTGTAGGTCCGTTTTTGGCTTGTCCTTGGCAGTTGTCTAGTCTAGAGTTCTGGGGTTCAGCAAGAGACTCCAAGAATAAAATTACAATTCCCAGAAATAATTAACCACTCGATGTAGTTCTGCAACTTCGTCCATTTTGCTGTGATTGTTTTCTATGTTCATCACCATACACAAGCGCAAATTTACCTCCATCTAAAGTTGCGAGCTCGAGAATTGGTCAGATTCACAGTTGCCTAGTCCTGAATCGAGTTTGTTCGACAGTCCAGATCTCACTAAAGTTGTAACTCCTATTACAAGACTGATGCAGATGCAAACAGGGAAACCTTCGATCTGTATTTCTTGGGTCCGAACATGCAACAGACAAACCTGGGTTTGACTGCTTTGATCTTCCTGTTCGTGCCTGAGAAATTGCCTGCATCTTCAAACTTAAAGATGCAAAATGCCCTGTGACACCTAAAAGGTTTGCATGGTGGAAGGCAATGTTTGAAGAGGAACCTTAAAAGTGATATCTGTTTTGGCTTACAGAATAAACACATCCATTAACAGGAAGAGATCCTACTGACTCACTTCTATAAAATTAATATCCTAAAATCCTCTCGTACATGCATAGCACTTTCAAATGTGTACAACAATATATTTAATCACAGTTAGGAAATTCCACCTCTTTGATCAGCAACATTGCATGGCGCCTTGATCTCTTGACATCGTGACTTCCACAATTGAAAAGCCATGCTTGCCTTCAACCTCAAGATCTCTACTGACTCACTCCTATATAATCAATATCCTACATTCCTCTCTTCCATGCATAGCACTTGCAATTGGGTAGCGTGATAGATTTAATCACTGTTAGGACATTCTACCTCTTTGATCAGCAACATTGCACGGTGACATGATCTCTTGCCGTCTTGACCTCCGCAATCAGAAAGCCATAGCTTGCCTTCAACCTCAAAGCATGTAAAACGCTCCCATTGTGCTGTAACATCAAGTCCTAGATGCGGAATCATTCAATTTGGTTGAAGGACGAAGCACCGAAAGACTACTGTTACTAATGCTATTAGAAATGTTTTACTGGCATTAGAAATAGACGGTGCGCCAGAAAACTTGAATCTCTGAGCTTGGTCACTGCAGAACAGGGAATCAAAAACTTTCTCTTAGGAAAGATGATAAAGTTTCAAACAAGAGAATACCTATTTGGCCACAGCTCTTTTTCCAATATATAATACTCATCGAGGGAATATGCAGTTAAAAAATCATGAGGCTCTTGGGATTTTTCTCTGATGCATGCTTCCGCATGGATTGATGCATATCAATTAGGGATATGCAGGTGAGCATGCAAACACGTGTGTGCAAGCTTGTGTGTTGGCTTTTGCATTTTAAACTCTCAACGATAGACAAGTAGAATGCTCAACCAAAATATTAATCTGGTCCATTCCAAAGGAAAACATCTACTGGAACGGATATTATCTGCTATTGTTTTTTTTCCCTTAAGACAATAGGTAGTATTAACTAAGCTGCTGCCTGTTGGTTTTGTGAGATCTTACTTCTGAAACGAAGATAGGACGCCGCAGAATATGGTGTTATCAGGCAACTGAAGCTCATCTGAGTCATTCTCTGGATTGACAACACTCATATACAATTCTTGACCCAGATACCATGAGTCAAGATTCTCAGTGCGGAGATTCCAAATGCCAGCATTGTCAAGTGAAACCAAGATGGCTGTCCAAGCTCCTGGGAAAACCTGTAATATGGATGGAACTTTCCAAATCATACAGAGCCTCTTTTCTGCAAATTTCTAAACAAATAATATATTTCCTTCCAAGTGCAAAAGGATGTCTTCAGAGTTCCATAGCAGCAATACAGAAAGATTCAGATAAAGTAAAGCTAACTATAGTGCCAAATAGGAGTTTACACTTAAAAGAAGACGCGGAACAAATATTACAGGCGCCTGACTGATATTCTGCACCCTCGTAAAGATGAACAAAATTTACACATTCATAAACATCCAAATATGTGAACACTTTGCCTGTGGACAACCTTCAAATGAAAGATCTTTGGCCCCAAAACTGATAAAGAATTCAGTATGAGCATATATCAAGGTACCTGTGTAGTGCAACGAGCAACGCCATCCCATTTGTTATAAGTGGCTCTGCTACTTTCTGTCCAAACTCCAAAATCCATACTGCAGCACACCCCAATTTCACCGACTCACTCATCTTTCAAATTCTAGGAAAGAAAGGGGGCAGAGCAGCAAAGCTTTTAGAAGACAAGACTAGAGGCTCACCCCACAACAAAGAATGCATAGCCATCTAAGTGGTAGTTCTGGACATTAGTGTCATTGTTCTGGAAGATGATTTCCAGAAAACCTTTATAGGTTGCATTTATCAAAGAAGTATCAACTTTGGCAGGTCTGTTCAACAGTCTGTTCGGGAAATCAAGCTTGTAAAGACCAGGAAGGTTGAACTGCTGTGCAAGCTTCAGGGGAGTTGAAGGTGGTAAATAAGAAATACCATTCAGGGTGGTATGCCACTTCCCATTGATAAGCTCTGGAGATCTGTTGAGGATGACATACACATCCGTTACAGTAATCTCACCATACTTGAAAGAACCTTGCGGATTGGGACGGGCAGCGCCAGCAGAAACATTCCATCTGATTATCAGATTTATCTCACATCAGTAAGCCAATGTAAAGGAGAAAACAGAGGGCTCGTAACTAAGCATAAACACAGGAGTCCACACATATCTTATCTTGCCCAGTTGTTACCCAACATAGCAATGAAATTATGAGCCCAATGAAAATTATAAGTATATAAGAACAAAATTTAATTATAAGATTTCAACAGTAGTTTTGAATTGCATCAGTGAGTAATAAAACGTGATGTATTAAATAGATGAGAGTTACCATTGGCTACAACCTTATGGATCTGGCTTGATTCATTGAGGCATACGCGTCGTTCTCACCAGGATCGGGGAGAGGGCCCAAAGCTGGCCTTGGGAGTTGGAGTAGTGCAACACAGCAACTCCAGCGGCTTTACTGAACTTAGAGGAGTTCATGAACCTTGGAGAGGCAACTATGAAGTAGTCAGTGCTTGCATTTTGATCCATTGTGACTAAGAATG
>JAGVVM010019423.1:0-12041 GCA_019149425.1 Psidium friedrichsthalianum
TGTCATTCGTTTTGTACAAATTTGAGAGAGCTTATATGAATGGCACTGCAGCTATACTTTTCACGATGTTTTTTGGTGAAATTTATTTGCAATATGCACATCATATATGGACGAATATCTTGGAGAAAACTTCCCAAAGTAGTTCGAACTACGTTCTTACAGTGTTTCTCATTTTATTTATTTTGCATTCAATTTAGAAGGGTGTATATTACCGACAGAGAAGCTCATTATCCAATAAAATTTTTTGAGTGAAATTTATTTTGATTATGCATAACATTTCTAGATGAAAGCAATGGAAAGAATGAACATTTCCCAAAATCGGTGGAACGAAGATTTTGGAGCATTTTTCAAGTCGTTCGTTTTGCACTAATTCGAGAGAGCTTATATTAATAGCAGTACAGCTCAACTGTCCATGATGTTTTTGGGTGAAACTTGTTTCCCATATGCAAACATTTATAGACGAATGTCATCGATGAAAAAGAACATTCCCGAAAATAGGTCGAACTTTGTTCTTCAGGTGTTTCTCAAGTCATTTTTTTTTCATTAAATTTAGAAGGGTGGATATTACCGACAGAGTAGCTCTTCATTCCACCACGTTTTTTGGTGAAATTATTTTTGATTATGCATAACATTTTTGGACGAAAGCAATGCACAGTATGAGCTTCCCCAAAATAGGTGGAATCAAGATTTCAGAGAATTTTTCAAGTCATTCGTTTTTGTACTACAAATTTCAGAGAGCTTAGATGAATGGTAGTTCTGCTATACTTTCCACGATGTTTTTTGGGTGAAATTTGTTTGCATTATGCACATCATTACGGACGAATGTCTGGAAGAAAAGAAGTTTCCCAAAAGTAGGTCGAACTTTACTCTTATAGTGTTTCTCAAGTCATTTTTTTTCCATTCAATTTAGAAGGGTGTATATTATCGACAGAGAGCTCATCATTCAATCATGTTTTTAAAGTGAAATTTATTTTGATTATGCATAACATTTCTGGATGAAAGCAATGGAAGGAATGAACATTCCCAAAAATAGGTGGAACTAGATTTGGGAGCATTTTTTGAAGTCGTTCCTTTTGCACTAAATTTGAGAGAGCTTATATAATGGCAGTGCAGCTCAACTTTCCATTATGTTTTTTGGTGAAATTTGTTTCCATTATGCACAACATTTATAGGATGAATGTCATCGAAGAAAAGAACTTTCCCGAAAATTGGAGACGAACTTTGTTCTTGCAGTGTTTCTCAAGTCATTTTTTTTGCTTTAAATTTAGAAGGGTGGATATTACCGACAGAGTAGCTGTTCATTCCACCTTGTTTTTTGAGTGTAATTATTTTTGATTATGCATAACATTTCTGGACGAAAGCAATGGACAGTATGACCTTTCCCAAAAATAGGTGGAACCAAGATTTCAGAGCATTTTTCAAGTCATTCGTTTTGTATAAATTTGAGAGAGCTTATGTGATGGCAGTGCACTATACTTTCCACGATGTTTTTTCGGTGAAATTTGTTTGCAATATGCACATCATTTATGGAAGAATGCCTTGGAAGAAAGAACTTTCCCGAAAATAGGTCGAATACGTTCTTACAGTGTTTCTCATGTCAGTTTTTTTGCATACAATTTGGAAGGGTGTATATTACCCACAGAGTAGCTTATCATTCCATCATGTTTTTAGAGTGAAATTTATTTTGATTATGCATAACATTTCTGGATGAAAGCAATGGAAAGAATGAACTTTCCCAAAAATAGATGGAGCCAAGATTTTGGAGCATTTTTCAAGTCGTTCGTTTTGCACTAAATTTGAGAGAGCTTATATTAATGGCAGTGCAGCTCAACTTTCCATGATGTTTTTTGGGTGAAATTTGTTTCCATTATGCACACCATTTATAGACGAATGTCATCGAAGAAAAGAACTTTCCCGAAAATAGGTCGAACTTGTTCTTACATGTTTCTCAAGTCATTTTTTTTGCATTAAATTTAGAAGGGTGGATATTACCGACAACGTAGCTCTTCATTCCACCATGCTTTTTGAGTGAAATTTTTTTTGATTATGCATAACATTTCTGGATGAAAGCAATGGATAGTATGAGCTTTCCCAAAAAATAGGTGGAACCATGATTTATGAGCATTTTTGAAATCATTCGTTTGTACAAAATTTGAGGGAGCTTATGTGAATGGCAGTGCAGCTATACTTTCCACAATGTTTTTTGGTGAAATTTGTTTGCATTATGCAGTCATTTAGGACGAATGTCTTCGAAGAAAAGAACTTCCCGAAAATAGGTCGAACTACGTTCTTACAGTGTTCTCAAGTCTTTTTTTTTTATTCAATTGAGAAGGGTGTATATTAACGACAACGTAGCTCATTATTAATCATGTTTTTAGAGTGAAATTTATTTGATTAGCATAACATTTATGGATGAAAGCAATGGAAAGAATGAACTTTCTCAAAAATAGGTGGAACCAAGATTTTGGAGCATTTTTCAAGTCGTTCGTTTGCACTAAATTTGAGATAACTTATATTAATGGCCGTGCAGCTCAACTTTCCATGAGTGTTTTTGGGTGAAATTTGTTTCCATTATGCACATTACTTATAGACGAATGTCATCGAGAAAAGAACTTTCCCGAAAATAGGTCGAACTTTGTTCTTACAGTGTTTCTCAAGTCATTTTTTTTGCATTCAATTTAGAAGGGTGGATATTAGCGACAGTGTAGCTCTTCATTCCACCATGTTTTTGAGTGAAATTGATTTTGATTATGCATAACATTTCTGGACGAAAGCATTAGACAGTCTGAGCTTTCCCAATAGTAGGTGAAACCAAGATTTCAGAGCATTTTTCAAGTCATTCGTTTTGTACAAAATTTAAGAGAGCTTATATGAATGGCAGTGCAGCTATACTTTCCACGATGTTTTTGGGGGGATGTCACGCCCCGAACCCTACGGGCTCGCGACATCCCGCTCCTCGTATCATATCGCTCTCGCGCTCGCCTGGTCCACTATACGCGACGGCGCAAGAAATTTCTTCGTCGTGATCACACGACGAGTCGGTCGAACCATAACTGCGGAGGCTATTCTCCAACCCATACAAAATGCATACAATAACGGGGTAGTAGGGAGTGAGGACAAGGGTCATAAAATAGTCAAACTTGATATATGCATAGATAGTATAAGCGTTTGGTACAGACCAAATAACAAAATACAGACAAGGGTCCAAAGGTCCAACGCTCACAACCTAGACTCGGCATCAGATGAGATCACTCTAGCGGCTCGTCCACGGGGTCGTAGTCTGCCCATGGGTCATCCTCCTCTCGGACTCGCATCCATGGCATCGCCCTCTCTTGTCCGTCGATCTCCATGCAACTGGGGACGGCAGCTCCACCATCGGGTCTGGATCAACTATCTCACCACTAAGCAATGGGTCGTAAGAGCCCTGGGTCACCCTCCTCGGGCATAGGGACATCTCGTAGGGGACCTCAAAACCAAACTCGCCCTCTCTCATCCAGGCTTCAAACCTATAGGGAACGAAAAGAGGGCTACCCTGATCCACCCATATAGTGGTCAGTTGCCGTTGCCAGAGGGTAGCGTTCTCATCCACGTGCTAGGTGACCTTGTCTCTATCTGCACGGGCAGTCCAAAAAGCACAGGGGGTGCAGCCATCACAGGGGTCGGGGCCTGAAAAATGGCAACCACCGCTAGTGAGTCGAGGACTCAGTAAGCTCACCACTAATCCTAGCGTAGGATAGAGCATACTAGTAGGTTTGGCCCTAACCCATAGTCTAGGGTTCTTGGTCACCTCACAGGGCCACTCACACCAAATATAGACAATAGCTCGGGGTTCGGATGAGCACTACTCATGCAATAATGAAATATAAACATCGCACATAGTAAGCGAGCAGTCAGAAATCAACATCAGTAATCAGTACGCAACATCAGATGCACAATCAGCCCACTTCGTACGACCCCATCGGTCCCGCCCGCGTCTCGTACGCATTAGGCTCTTGTCTCACCCGCGTGTGGTACGCCTCAGGTTGACACGCTTATCTCTCCACTTCCCCGCGTAAAAAATGCCTCAGGGCCAACCTCCCAGCTTATCTCTCCACTTTCCCGGTAAACACGCATCAGGGCCAACCACCCCTTGTCACTCCTCTCAGTGACACATGTCATGCTTGCAGTAAATTTACCCAGACGCGCCTCAAACATTATAGGGCACAACACAGGCGTTCTCAAGAAAATCAACGTGTACAACAGCATAACATGATAATCAATCATTCGTGCACATCACGTCTATCAGTATAGACCATACGCAAGCATAAGCTAATTATGTGCCATACAAGTAATTCCGTATCGCCTGGGTCTAAGTAAGATGCCCTGTATAATTCAAATTGGATCCCAGGTTTAACGAAGGTCCACGAATCCCCACATGTGATTGCTTAAGGTTCCTAATGGTAACCTTATTAACCTCGGCTATCATTCAATTTAAGTGTCCAGCCCGATTAGGCCCAATTTTCTATTCCAGGCCTAGTCCTCACTTTCAACCTTCGGCCCATCATTGGCCCATAATTACTACTTTAGGATGTAATTGAGTCACCTTGTATGGACCCTAAGCCCACATTACGGCCCATGGTCCTTATGATCCAACTCAAGCTTAGTACCTAATTTAAGCCCAACTAAATATCTGGCCCAACCATCATCCTCAAGCCCATATTTGATTATTAGTGATATAATTTAGGAAGGCCCAATTTGAAATGTGAATCTCGTCCAAGGCCTAAGTGCCCAAAATTCGACCTAAGCCCAATTAGTCTAAATCCATACTTGTAGGCCCAATTTGACTCCCTAAGCCCATGTATGATAATTAGGCCCTATTCTCTTGGGATCCTAAGCCCACAATTATACCCCATAAGCTTAAATTTTCGTCGCAACATGAGCCCACTAGAATGACTTAGGCCCATAAGTCCATACTCAACTAGTTTCCTAAAAATGGTCCCTAAGCCCATCTACATCATTCGGCCCATCATTCCACACGGCCTAAGCCTTCAATCACAGCCCTATATACCATTTCTAAGCCCAAATCAGTTGCCCAAGGCCCATGACCAATCCACCATACTAATCCCCAAATTAGCCTAATTACTCCAACCTTAATCCTTTATTTTCCTTAATCCACAAGCACCAGCAACCAAACCACACTCTATACATCATTCCTAGACTAAGATTAGAGGATTGCTTTACCAAATGGGGCTGGAACAGTGACGAGAGAACGAGGAACACCGGCGGCCGTTTTGGGGCTCACGGTCAACGGAGGTGCTCGGCAATTTGACGGGCTGAGTGGAGGCTAAATGGGGCTTTAACAGCTAGAAGACAAGAATATGGAGTGGATATACGTTCCCTAAGCTCCCAAGATCAAATCATGACCACGAAATGTAAAGCACAAACTGTCCCAGGAAACATTTTCGTCACCAAAATGAAAATGTACGGATGAATGCCCAACAATATCGGATTGGAGCGAAATCAAGTTCTGTGAACCACACTCGGAATGGGGGCTACGACTATCCAAAATTTAGGACGATCCAACGGTTGAGTTTTTTGTGGACGGCCGTTTGAAGTTGAGGGTTAGCTGGGAAATCCGAACAGTGTCAGGGTCACGGTTTTGCCTTGTTTCAAAGGCTTCCAGACCATGCAAGGGAGGGGGTAAGGGCCAAAGAAACTTATCAAGACAGGCGAGGACGTGGGAGGATGGCGGCGACGAAATGACGGCGGACGAACAGCGAACGGGCGGAGTTTCCTCGGGCGACGACGGCTTAAGCCGAAGAAGAAGAAGAAGAAGAAGAAAACGTAAGGAGAGGAAGATGATGGGTGGGGGGGGTCTGCCGAATGAGGAGGGGGAGAGAAGAGAAGAGAAGGCTAGAGATTATAATGGATAAATAAAATAAAAAAAGATTAAAATGAGAAAGTGGGGTTAGGTTAGGGTTTATGTGACATTATGTGTACTTGACTTGACTTGATTGAT
Source organism: Psidium friedrichsthalianum (assembly GCA_019149425.1). Classification (NCBI taxonomy): domain Eukaryota; kingdom Viridiplantae; phylum Streptophyta; class Magnoliopsida; order Myrtales; family Myrtaceae; genus Psidium; species Psidium friedrichsthalianum. Next base: position 5,999 of record JAGVVM010019423.1, read on the forward strand.
GGCATTGGGAGTTTGTGATTGATTGACATCTTGATAAAAAATCAAGATGTCAATCAATCACACACTCCCAATGCCATCAATCAGTCAAGTCAAGTACACATAATGTCCATAAACCCTAACCTAACCCACTTTCTCATTTTAATCTTTTTTATTTTATTTATCCATTATAATCTCTAGCCTTCTCTCTCTTCTCTCCCCCTCCTCATTCGGCATACCCCCCCCACCCCATCATCTTCCTCTCCTTCACGTTTTCTTCTTCTTCTTCTTCTTCTTCGGCTTAAGCCGTCCGCCCGGAGACTCCGCCGTTTCGCTGTTCGTCCGCCGTCATTTCGTCCGTCGCCATCCTCCCACGTCCTCTCCCTGTCTTGATAAGGTTTTCTTGGCCCTTACCCCTCCCTTTTCATGGCCTGGAAGCCCTTTGAAACAGGCAAAACCGTGACCCTGCACTGTTCGGATTTTTCCAGCTACCCTCAACTTCAAACGGCCGTCCACAAAACCAACCGTTGGATCGTCCTAAATTTTTGGATATGTCCGTAGCCGCCATCCGAGGTGAGTTCACAGAACTTGATTTCGCTCCAATCCGATATTGTTTGGGCATTCATCCGTACATTTTCATTTTGGTCGACGAAACTGTTTTCTGGGACAGTTTTGTGCTTACATTTCGTGGTCATGATTTGATCTTGGGAGCTTAGGGAAATTATATCCCTCCATATTCTTGTCTCTAGCTGTTAAAGCCCCATTTAGCCTCCACTCAGCCCGTCAAATTGCCGAGCACCTCCGTTGACCTGTGAGCCCCAAAACGGCCGCCCGTGTCCTCGTCTTCCTCGTCACTGTTCCGCCCCATCTGGTAAGCAACTCCTCTAATCTTAGTCTAGGATGATGTATATGAGTGTGGGTTGGTTGCTGGTTGCTTGTGGATTAAAGAAAATAAAGGATTAAGGTTGGGTTAATTAGGCTAATTTGGGGTTAGTAGGGTGGATTGGTCATGGGCCTTGGGCAATCTGATTTGGGCTTAGAATGGCTAATATGGGCTGTGATTGAAGGCTTAGGCGTGTGGAATGATGGGCCGAAATGATGTAGATGGGCTTAGTGACCATTTTTAGGCTAAACTATTTGAGTATGGACTTATGGGCCTAAGTCATTCTAGTGGGCTTCATGTTGGACGAAATTAAGCTTATTTGGGGTATAATTGTTGGCTTGGAGCCAGGAATTAGGGCCTAATATCATACATGGGCTTATGGAGTCAAATTGGGCCTAAATGTATGGATTTAGACTAATTGGGCTTAGGTTGGGGGTCGAATTTTGGGTCACTTAGGCTTGGACGAGATTCACATTTCAATTGGGCCTTCCTAAATTAATCACTAATAATCAAATATGGGCTTGAGGATGATGGTTGGGCCAGATATTTAGTTGGGCTTAAATTAGGTTACTAAGCTTGAGTTGGATCATAAGACCAGGGCCCTGGGCATAATGTGGGCTTAGGGTCCATACAAGGTGACTCAATTACATCCTAAAGTAATTATGGCCAATGATGGGCCGAAGGTGAAAGTGAGGACTAGGCCTGGAATAGAAAATTGGGCCTAATCGGGCTGGACACTTAAATTGAATGATACCCGAGGTTAATAAGGTTACCATTAGGAACCTTAAGCATCACATGTGGGGATTCGTGGACCTTCGTTAAACCTGGGATTCAATTTGAATTATACAGGGCATCTTACTTAGACCCAGGCGATACGGAATTACTTGTATGGCACATATTGGCTTATGCTTGCGTATGGTCTATACTGATAGACGTGATGTGCACGAATGATTGATTATCATGTTATGCTATTGTACACGTTGATTTTCTTGAGAACGCCTGTGTTGTGCCCTATAATGTTTGAGGCGCGTCTGGGTAAATTTACTGCACATGACATGTGTCACTGAGAGGAGTGACAAGGGGTGGTTGGCCCTGATGCGTGTTTACGCGGGAAAGTGAGAGATAAGCTGGGAGGTTGGCCCTGAGGCATTTTTACGCGGGAAAGTGGAGAGATAAGCGTGTCAACCTGAGGCGTACCACACACGGTTGAGACAAGAGCCTGATGCGTACGAGACGCGGGCGGGACCCGATGGGGTCGTACGAAGTGGGCTGATTGTGCATCTGATGTTGCGTACTGATTACTGATGTTGATTTCTGACTGCTCGCTTACTATGTGCGATGTTTATATTTCATTATTGCATGAGTAGTGCTCATCCGAACCCCGAGCTATTGTCTATATTTGGTGTGAGTGGGCCCGGTGAGGTGACCAAGACCCTAGACTATGGGTTAGGGCCAAACCTACTAGTATGCTCTATCCTACGCTAGGATTAGTGGTGAGCTTACTGAGTCCTCGACTCACTGGCGGTGGTTGCCATTTTTCATAACCCCGACCCCTGTGATGGCTGCACCCCCTGTGCTTTTTGGACTGCCCGTGCAGATAGAGACAAAGTCACCTAGCACGTGGATGAGAACGCTACTCTGGCAACGGCACTGACCACTATATGGGTGGATCAGGGTAGCCCACTTTTCGTTCCCTATAGGTTTGAAGCCTGGATGAGAGAGGGCGAGTTTTGGTTTGAGGATCCCCTACGAGATGTCCCTATACCCGAGGAGGTGACCCAGGGCTCTTACGACCCATTGCTTACGTGGTGAGATAGTTGATCCAGACCCGATGGTGGAGCTGCCGTCCCCAGTTCGCATGGAGATCGACGGACAAGAGGGGGCGATGCCATGGATGCCGAGTCCGAGAGGAGGATGACCCATGGGCAGACTACGACCCCGTGGACGAGCCGCTAGAGTGATCTCATCTGATGCCGAGTCTAGGTTGTGAGCGTTGGACCTTTGGACCCTTGTCTGTATTTTGTTATTTGGTCTGTACCAAACGCTTATACTATCTATGCATATATCAAGTTTGACTATTTCTGATGACCCTTGTCCTCACTCCCTACTACCCCGTTATTGTATGCATGTTTGTATGGGTTGGAGAATAGCTTCCGCAGTTATGGTTCGACCGACTCGTCGTGTGGTCACGACGAAGAAATTTCTTGCGCCGTCGCGTATAGTGGACCAGGCGAGCGCGAGAGCGATATGATACGAGGAGCGGGATGTCGCGAGCCCGTAGGGTTCGGGGCGTGACATCCCCCCAAAAAACATCGTGGAAAGTATAGCTGCACTGCCATTCATATAAGCTCTCTCAAATTTGTACAAAACGATGACTTGAAAAATGCTCTGAAATCTTGGTTCCACCTATATTGGGAAAGCTCAGACTGTTAATACTTTCGTCCAGAAATGTTATGCATAATCAAATCAATTCACTCAAAAAACATGGTGGAATGAACAGCTACTCTGTCGCTAATATCCACCCTTCTAAATTGAACGCAAAAAAAATGACTTGAGAAACAATGTAAGAACAAAGTTCGACCTATTTTCGGGAAAGTTCTTTTCTCGATGACATTCGTCTATAAATAATGTGCATAATGGAACAAATTTCACCAAAAACATCATGGAAAGTTGAGCTGCACGGCCATTAATATAATTATCTCAAATTTAGTGCAAAACGAACGACTTGAAAAATGCTCCAAATCTTGGTTCCACCTATTTTTGGGAAAGTTCATTCTTTCCATTGCTTTCATCCAAAATGTTATGCATTCAAAATAAATTTCACTCTAAAAATATGATTGAATAATGAGCTACTCTGTCGTTAATATACACCCTTCTAAATTGAATGCAAAAAAAAAAGACTTGAGAAACACTGTAGAACGTAGTTCGACCTATTTCGGAAAGTTCTTTTCTTCGAAGACATTCGTCCATAAATGACTGCATAATGCAAACAAATTTCACCAAAAAACATCGTGGAAAGTATAGCTGCACTGCCATTCACATAAGCTCCCTCAAATTTTGTACAAAACGAATGATTCAAAAATGCTCATAATCTGGTTCCACCTATTTTGGGAAAGCTCATACTTCCATTGCTTTCATCCAGAAATGTTATGCATAATCAAAAAAATTTCACTCAAAAAGCATGGTGGAATGAAGAGCTACTTGTCGGTAATATCCACCCTTCTAAATTTGTATGCAAAAAATGACTTGAGAAACACTGTAAGAACAAAGTTCGACCTATTTTCGGGAAAGTTCTTTTCTTCGATGACATTCGTCTATAAATGTTGTGCATAATGGAAACAAATTTCACCCAAAAAACATCATGGAAAGTTGAGCTGCACTGCCATTAATATAAGCTCTCTCAAATTTAGTGCAAAACGAACGACTTGAAAAATGCTCCAAAATCTTGGTTCCATCTATTTTTGGGAAAGTTCATTCTTTCCATTGCTTTCATCCAGAAATGTTATGCATAATCAAAATAAATTTCACTCTAAAAACATGATGGAATGATGAGCTACTCTGTGGGTAATATACACCCTTCTAATTGAATGCAAAAAAACTGACTTAGAAACACTGTAAGAACGTAGTTCGACCTATTTTCGGGAAAGTTCTTTTCTCCAAGGCATTCGTCATAAATGATGTGCATATTGCAAACAAATTTCACCCAAAAAACATCGTGGAAAGTATAGCTGCACTGCCATTCACATAAGCTCTCTCAAATTTTTACAAAACGAATGACTTGAAAAACTCTGAAATCTTGGTTCCACCTATTTTTGGGAAAGTCATACTGTCCATTGCTTTCATCCAGAAATGTTATGCATAATCAAAATAATTTCACTCAAAAAACAGGTGGAATGAACAGCTACTCTGTCGGTAATATCCACCCTTCTAAATTGAATGCAAAAAAATGACTTGAGAAACACTGTAAGAAAAGTTCGACAATTTTCGGGAAAGTTCTTTTCTTCGATGACATTCGTCTATAAATGATGTGCATAATGGAAACAAATTTCACCCAAAACATAATGGAAAGTTGAGCTGCACTGCCATTAATATAAGCTCTCTCAAATTTAGTGCAAAACGAACGACTTCAAAAATGCTCCCAAATCTTGTTCCACCTATTTTTGGGAATGTTCATTCTTTCCATTGCTTTCATCCAGAAATGTTATGCATAATCAAAATAAATTTCACTTTAAAACATGATTGAATGATGAGCTTCTCTGTCGATAATAACACCCTTCTAAATTGAATGGAAAAAAAATGACTTGAGAAACACTGTAAGAGTAAAGTTCGACCTATTTTGGAAACTTCTTTTCTTCCAAGACATTCGTCCATAAATGATGTGCATAATGCAAACAAATTTCACCCAAAAAACATCGTGGAAAGTATAGCTGCAACTACCATTCATATAAGCTCTCTCAAATTTTGTAGTAAACGAATGACTTGAAAAATTCTCTGAAATCTTGATTCCACCTATTTTTGGAAAGCTCATACTGTGCATTGCTTTCGTCCAAAAATGTTATGCATAATCAAAAATAATTCACCAAAAAACGTGGTGGAATGAAGAGCTACTCTGTCGGTAATATCCACCCTTCTAAATTTAATGCAAAAAAAATGACTTGAGAAACACTGTAAGAACAAAGTTCGACCTATTTTCGGGAATGTTCTTTTTCTTCGATGACATTCGTCTATAAATGTTGTGCATAATGGAAACAAATTTCACCCAAAAACTATCATGGACAGTTGAGCTGTACTGCTATTAATATAAGCTCTCTCGAATTTAGTGCAAAACGAACGACTTGAAAAATGCTCCAAATCTTAGTTCCACCGATTTTTGGAATGTTCATTCTTTCCATTGCTTTCATCTAGAAATGTTATGCATAATCAAAATAAATTTCACTCAAAAATTTTATTGGATAATGAGCTCTCTGTCGGGTAATATACACCCTTCTAAATTGAATGCAAAAAAATAACTTGAGAAACACTGTAAGAACGTAGTTCGACCTACTTTTCGGGAAAGGTTTTTTCTTCCAAGATATTCGTCCATATATGATGTGCATATTGCAAAAATTTCACCCAAAAACATCGTGAAAGTATAGCTGCAGTGCCATTCATATAAGCTCTCTCAAATTTTGTACAAAACTGATT
>JAGVVM010019426.1:0-13588 GCA_019149425.1 Psidium friedrichsthalianum
TTTGTGTCTTCGTGGTCTTCAGAATTCTTCGAGTACACTAGGATGTCGTCGATGAAGACTATCACGAATCGATCCAAAAACTCCTTGAACACTCTGTTCATCATATCCATGAATGCAGCTGGGGCATTTGTCAGTCCAAATGGCATGACAGTGAACTCGTAATGCCCATATCTTGTCCTAAAGGCAGTCTTCGGGATATCCTCTTTCTTGATTCTTAGCTGGTGATAGCCTGTCCTTAAGTCTATCTTAGAGAACACACACGCTCCCTCCAGTTGATCGAACAGATCATCAATCCTTGGCAGAGGATACTTGTTCTTGATCGTCACTTGGTTCAGTTGTCGGTAATCTATACACAGCCTCAACGTGCCATCTTTCTTCTTAACAAATAGCACTGGAGCTCCCCACGGTGAAGCACTGGGGCGGATAAATCCTTTATCCAGCAGCTCTTGCATTTGCACCTTCAATTCCTTCAGTTCAGACAACGACATCCTATATGGTGCTTTCGAAATTGGTTCAGTACCAGGTGCCAACTCGATCACAAACTCTACCTCACGCTCTGGTGGCAAGCCAGGCAATTCCTGAGGAAATACGTCCGAGTAGTCTCTCACTACTGGCACGTCCTCTAGCTTCACTTCTTGAGCCGAGGAATCTATCACTGACGCTAGAAATCCTAAGCAACCCTGATCCATCAGCTTGGTTGCTTCTAGTGCCGAAATCCAAGGGATCGACGTCCTACCTCGATTCCCTTTAAACTCATACTCAGACCCATCTACTGGGTTCAGCCTTATTATACTTTTACTGCAGTCAATAACTGCTCCATGTCTAACCAACCAATCCATGCCGACAATTACGTCGAAATCATACATGGGCAGGACAGCTAAGTCAATCTTCTCAACTCTATCTCCTAAAGTTATCTCACACCCCTCACATCCTATCACAACAATTACTCTATCCTTCAACGGGGTGGCCACATGCAACATAACATCCAACGGTCTAGTTTCTATTCCAGCCAATGCAGCAAAACGTGCAGATATGAACGAATGGGATGCACCAGGATCGAATAAAGCATAAGCGGTGTGACCACAGAGAGAAATGGTACCTATGATCACCCCTGGCGCATTCTCAGCATCCTTGCGCGCCACAGCATAGACTCGTCCCTGAGCAGGTGGACGGTTCAAAATTCCTTGCGGAGCATTGCCCATCTGCGGCTGCTGCTGCGGTTGGAACGGGGGTCTTGGACCATTCTTCGGGCAGTTCCTCTGAATATGCCCCAACTGACCACATCTGAAGCATCCCCCAGTCTTCTTCGGGCAAGGGCTGTTCCCATGCCTTCTGCCACAATCACGGCAGTTCTGATTCCCGGGGTGTGATGGCTTTCCCAAAGTTCTCCTCGCAGGTGGGACGAACCTGCGGGTGTCCTTCATCGGCCTCTTCCCGAAATCTCTGAAGTTCCTCCATGGCATAAACCGCGATCCAGATGCGGCAGCCTTCTCCTGCAGATCTCGCTCTATCGCCAGAGCTCGTTCATAAATCTCATTGTAGTCTCTCAGTCCGGTGGCGATCATCATACTCTTCAGCTCGGGCCTCAGACCTTCTCTAAATCTTCTGGCTTTGTCCCATGGGTCCTCAATCAGCCTCCGAGCGAACTTAGATAGCCTGGCAAACTCGCCCTCGTATTGGTCCACAGTCATCGACCCTTGGCGAAGTCTAATGAACTCCTCCATCTTTCTCTCCTGGGCTGCCTCAGAGAAGTACTTTCCGTTGAACGCTGCACAGAAAGCAGCCCAGTTTGGCCTCATGCCATCAGGAAAGACTCGCCCTCTGGTTGCCTTCCACCAGTCATCAGCAGTGTTCTGAAGCTGATATGTTGCCAACGAGACCTTCTCCTCGTCCGTGCACCCAAGCACGGTGAATGCTTTCTCTAGCTGTTCGATCCACGAGGCAGCTACTTCGGGTCCTCCCATGCCATCGAACTTAGGCGGTTGCAGCTTCAGGAACTGCTCCACGATATGGTGGGTCTGACGTCCTCCATTTCCATGCCCATTGCCCCCATGGGCTCCATTTGCAGCGGCCAAGGCGGCCTCAGCTGCATGGGCAACAGTGGCAGCTCTCTCAGTGTCACGCCCCGAACCCCAATCGAGCCCGCGACATCCCTGCTCATAACATGAAGAATCCTGCGTGCGCCTGGCCCACGAATAGCGACGGCCCAGGATGCACATCGCGGCCAGACGACGCTATGGTCTAGCGTAAAATCCTGAAACCTGCGGAAGCGTGCCTTCTACACATGCATACATGCACAAGATAATAGGGTAGTATGAAAAGACAAGAACACTTTTACAAAAGGAACACAACAACATATACATATAAAATCGAACGTTAGATACAGACCCCAAAAGAAAACCTCAACTAAGATCAAGACATCTACGCTCTCACTAACTGCCAAAAATCACAACCAGCGACAGTGGAACTCAGTCCTCCTCAGGCTCCTCCTCGGGATCCTCCTCTGGGTCCTCATCGGGGTCCTCCTCTAGATCCTCCTCATCAGTGTCCATGGCGTCGCCCTCATCATGGCCGTCAATCTCAGAACGTCCTGGGGACGGCAACTCCTGCAGTGGGTCGGGGTCGATGACCTCGACCATGACTTGATTGACGGCAACATGATTGATGTGATTGATGGATTGACATGACACTTGATTGATGTGACATTTGATTGATTTGACAACTGATTTGACTTGCCTCGATTTGCGTGCCAAATGCACCGATCGGGTCCCGAGCGCGAACGGATTTTGGACTGGATTTGGTGTCGGTCTATCGATTCTATTCTCAAAAATCCTAATTATCTATTCTAAGGACTGAGCATTTACCGGGGGCATTTCGGTAATTTTCCATTCACGTCTTGCTTCTCGACGTGCACCGGCTGTCTGACCTTCAGTCGACATTTCTGAAACTGATTTCATTTCTTCATTGTGTTTATCTTACTAGTTCGATTATCCAATGTCGGATTTCATTTTGTGGTCAATTTCATTAAATACCAACCCTGTCTCAGTCTCAGACCAACGGGCGGCTGATTGGGAAAAATTCCCAGATAGCCTTTCCCCTTCGGTTGGTCATCTCAGGGTAGCTAATCCTGAGTGAGCGTCGACCAGAGTGTATTAACGAAGCATTTCCATTCATTTAGAAATCCCGACAAATGGGTCGAATTTTCAGACTGTCACAATTCTTCCCTCCTTATAAAAATTTCGTCCTCGAAATTTACAGTCTACAAGTCCTCACTCCAAAAATCAAAATTACACTTGCTCATTCAAATAGATAGGGGTATTTCTTCTTCATCTCGTCTTCACTTTCCCAGGTAGCTCCTTCGGTTCCATGGTGTTCCCAGATAACCTTGACCAGTGGAATCGTCTTGTTCCTGAGCACTTGTTCCTTGCGATCTTCGATCCTTACTGGCCTTTCCACATAAGAGACGCGGTCATCCATTTCAATGACTTCATGATCGAGTATATGGCCAGGATCTGGCTCATACTTCCTCAGCATCGATACATGAAACACGTTGTGAATCTGCGACAAATTCGGCGGCAGTGCTAGACGATAAGCCAGTGTCCCGATCTTCTCCAGAATCTCGAATGGCCCAACGAATCTTGGACTCAGCTTCCCTTTCTTGCCAAACCGAGATAATCCTCGCATCGGCGACACCTTCAGAAAGACGTGATCTCCAACTTGGAATTCCAATGGCTTACGTCTCTTGTCTGCATAACTCTTCTGTCTACTCTGGGCGGTCCTCAGTCTATCTCTGATCACCTTGACTGCCTCTACTGACTGTTGAACCAACTCTGGGCCTGTTATACTTTTCTCGCCAACTTCATCCCAGCAGATTGGTGTCCTGCAGGCCCTTCCATACAACGCTTCAAATGGTGCCATCTGAATGCTCTGTTGGTAGCTGTTGTTGTAGGCGAATTCTACCAAGTGTAACTGCTCCTCCCAGCCACCTTTGAAGTCGATGACACACGCTCTCAACATGTCCTCCAGTGTTTGGATGGTCCTTTCCGACTGACCATCTGTCTGAGGGTGGTAGGCTGTACTGAACCTCAACTCTGTCCCTAGAGCACCCTGCAGACTCTTCCAAAATGTGGCTGTGAAGCGAGGATCTCGATCTGATACAACGCTTACTGGCACTCCATGCAGTCTTACAATCTGCCTCACATACAGTTCAGCCAGCTTCTCCAATGTGGAATCCTTTCGCACTGCGATAAAATGTGCAGACTTGGTCAATCTGTCCACTATCACCCAGATTGAGTCATTTCCTCTCTGACTTCTCGGCAGTCCTGTCACGAAATCCATGGTGATGTGCTCCCACTTCCATTCTGGGATCTCCAATGGTTGCAACAGTCCTCCAGGCTTGCAATGTTGTGCCTTCACTTGCTGACATGTCAAGCACTTGGCTACATGCTTAGCCACATCCACCTTCATTCCATTCCACCAGTAGTGCTGACGTAGATTCTGGTACATCTTCGTACTTCCAGGGTGGATACTATAATTGCTCCTGTGAGCCTCAGCCAAAATCCTTTCCTTTAGCTCTTCGTCATTTGGCACACACAGTCGCCCTTTAAACTTTAATATCCCGTCTTCAGTCACCTTGAAGTCATCTTTCCTCTCTTCTGCATTCATCATCACGATCTTCTGGATATCGGGGTCCGTAGACTGCAATTCCTTGATCTTCAGTTGAATCTCTGGCTCAATCTGTAGAGTAGCCATTAGGCTTGAGAGACTTCCTATCTCAACCTTGAATTCAGAGTCTCTGATTTCTTCTAGTAGCGTCCATTCCTTTACCATCATATGCGCGATGCTCGACTTTCTGCTCAGAGCATCCGCCACCTTGTTCGCCTTTCCTGGATGGTACAGGATATCACAGTCATAGTCTTTTAGCAGTTCCATCCATCGACGCTGCCTCATATTAAGCTCCTTCTGCGAGAACAGGTACTTCAGACTCTGGTGATCTGTATATATCTGAAACTTCTCTCCCACCAGATAGTGTCTCCAGATCTTCAACGCAAAAATTATAGCAGCCAACTCCAGGTCGTGCGTCGGATAATTCATCTCATGTGGCCTCAGCTGTCGAGATGCATATGCCACTACTCGTCCATGTTGCATCAGACACATCCTAGACCTCTTAGCGAAGCATCGCTGTAAATCTCAAATCCTCCAGGTCCGGATGGGATGGTCAATACTGGCGCGGAAGTCAGCCTATCTTTCAACTCCTGAAAACTCTCTCGCACTTTGCGTTCCATTCAAACTTCGACTCCTTCTTCAACAATCTTGTCATCGGAGCGGCTATCGCGGAGAACCTTTCCACGAAGCGTCTGTAATATCCAGCTAATCCAAGGAAGCTTCTTACTTCAGTTACGGTTGTAGGCCTCGGCCACTTCTCCACAGCCTCGATCTTAGCTGGATCTACTGATATTCCTTCGCCAGACACTATATGTCCAAGGAACGCCACTCTATTGAGCCAAAACTCACACTTGCTGAACTTGGCGTACAGGGAATGCTCCCTTAGTGTCTGTAGGACAGTCCTCAAGTGTTCTTCGTGGTCCTCAGAATTCTTCGAGTACACCAGAATATCGTCGATGAAGACTATCACGAATCGATCCAGAACTCCTTGAACACCCTGTTCATCATATCCATGAATGCAGCTGGGGCATTTGTCAATCCAAATGGCATGACAGTGAACTCGTAATGCCCATATCTCGTCCTAAAGGCAGTCTTCGGGATATCCTCCTTCTTGATCCTTAGCTGGTGATAGCCGTCCTTAGGTCTATCTTGGAGAACACGCACGCTCCTTCCAGCTGATCAAACAGTCATCTATCCTTGGCAGAGGATACTTGTTCTTGATCGTCACTTGGTTCAGCTGTCTGTAGTCGATACACAGCCTTAGTGACCATCCTTCTTCTTGACGAACAGCACCGGAGCTCCCCATGGCGAAGCACTGGGGCGGATAAATCCTTTATCCAGTAGCTCTTGCATCTGCACCTTCAGCTCCTTCAGCTCAGACAACGACATCCTATACGGTGCCTTTGAGATTGGTTCAGTTCCAGGTGCCAACTCAATCACAAATTCTACTTCACGCTCTGGTGGCAAGCCAGGCAATTCCTGAGGAAACACGTCTGGGTATTCTCTCACTACAGGTACTTCCTCCAGCTTCACTTCTTGAGCCGAGGAATCTATCACTGATGCCAAAAATCCTAGGCAACCCTGATCCATCAGCTTGGTTGCTTCTAGGGCCGAAATCCAAGGAATTGAGGTTCCACCTCGGTTTCCTTTAAACTCATACTCAGGCCCATCTACTGGGTTCAGCCTTATTATACTTCTACTGCAGTCAATAACTGCTCCATGTCTAACCAACCAATCCATGCCGACAATTACGTCGAAATCATACATGGGCAGGACAGCTAAGTCAATCTTCTCAACTCTATCTCCCAAAGCTATCTCACACCCCTTACACCCTAACATAACAATTACTTTATCTTTCAACGGGGTGGCCACATGCAATACGACATCCAACGGTCTAGTTTCTATTCCAGCCAACGCAGCAAAACGTGCAGATATGAACGAATGGGATGCACCAGGATCAAACAAAGCATAGGCGGTATGACCACAGAGAGAAATGGTACCTGTGATCACCCCTGGCGCATTCTCAGCATCCTTGCGCGCCACTGCATAGACTCGTCCCTGAGCAGGTGGACGGTTCAGAATTCCTTGCGGGGTGGCCACAGCGGCTGCTGCTGCGGTTGGAACTGGGGTCTTGGACCATTCTTCGGGCAGTTCCTCCAGAGGTGCCCCAACTGTCCACACCCAAAGCATCCCCCAGTCTTCTTCGGGCAGGGTTGTTTCCATGTCTTCTGCCACAATCACGGCAGTTCTGATTCCCAGGGTGTGACGGCTTTCCCAGAGTTCTTCTCGCAGGTGGGACGAACCTGCGGTTGTCTCTCATCGGCCTCTTGCCGAAATCTCTGTTGTCCCTTCCAGGCATGAACCGCGATCCAGATGCGGCAGCCTTCTCCTGTAGGTCTCGCTCTATCGCCAGAGCTCGCTCATAAATCTCGTTGTAGTCTCTCAGCCCAGTGGCGATTATCATACTCTTCAGCTCAGGCCTCAGCCTTCTCTGAACCTTCTGGCTTTGTCCCATGGGTCCTCTATCAGCCTTCGAGCGAACTTGGATAATCTAGCAAACTCGCCTTCATACTGGTCCACTGTCATTGACCCTTGGCGAAGCCTGATAAACTCCTCCATTTTCCTCTCCTGGGCAGCCTCGGAGAAATACTTTCCCATTAAATGCTGCGCAGAAAGCAGCCCAGTTTGGCCTCATGCCATCAGGAAAGACTCGTCCTCTGGTGGCCTTCCACCAATCATCTGCAGTGCTCTGGAGCTGATAGGTCGCCAGTGAGACCTTCTCTTCATCTGTGCATCCAAGCACGGTGAATGCTTTCTCCAGCTGCTCGATCCACGAGGCAGCTACTTCGGGTCCTCCAGTGCCATCAAACTTCGAGGGTTGCAGCTTCAGAAACTGCTCCACTATGTGATGGGTCTGACGTCCTCCATTTCCATGCCCATTGCCCCCATGGGCTCCATTTGCAGCGGCCAAGGCGGCCTCAGCTGCTTGGGCAACAGTGGCAGCTCTCTCAGCAGCTTGCCTACCCATCAGATTGCTAACCTCAGTCAGCACCCTCATCATTTCCTCTATTCTCGGGTCTCCTTCAGGCGCAGGAGCCCTTGAACTCGACGCACCAGCACTGGGTCTTCTGCCCCTATTGCTCATCCTTTCTAGTTCTCACTCACACCTATACCAACGAAATTCCCATTCAGGAATTCGAAATTCTAAAACTAACAATCAAGCTTTCGCCTACTGTCGCGTCTACTGACATGAATATGCATGTAAAGTTCGCTGCAGCTTTTAAATGCAATTGGACTCGGAAGACACCTAGACTCACCCTGACAATGCACAACCTAGGCCACTCTGTTCGCCACCTCAACTAGAAGCCTGTCGGGAGCCGCTCCTTGATCGGGTCTCTGCCCCGGCGACCACTCCCCGCCCTCCTCATTTCTTGGTGCGAACAGTTGTCCTAAGTTACCCACAGCCAGAGAGAATCCCACTCCACGTGTCCCATACCACGCTTCATTGCAGTTTTTAGACGTCCCGTCAGACCTGTCCCATACCAGGCTGACGGTTACCCAACCCAATAAAATATGATGCATGCGCTTTTCAAACCTCAAATCTTTATTTTAAATCAACTCCATTTTAAACCATTTTTCCTTTGATGCAGAAATCGTGCAATGCATGATGGTCAAGCAGCGCGCAACAGCCGACTAGGCATACAAACACATGCAGTACTAGCAATTTAACCACTCAGCAATCAGCAATCAAGCACCCTACTCATGGGGCTATGCTTTAGAACCTTACCTCAGGTCCTGACGCATCTGCAGATTAGTTCCAGACATGATAGTCTATAGTCATACTGGACTAATCCTCTAACTCTGCAAGCACATGCGCCAATCAATTCATGCATTCTACCCTTCCTAATTCCTTAGGTCTAGGGTCTGTCTATCTAACTACCCCAAAATCATCAGCCTTATCACTCCAAATCCTCGAACGGTCTCGTATCGAGCTGACCTTGCTCTGATACCACTCGAACGGGGATGTCACGCCCCGAACCCCAATCGAGCCCGCGACATCCCTGCTCATATCGTAACGAACCCTGCGTACGCCTGGCCTACGAGTAGCGACGGCCCAGGATGCACATCGCGGCCAAGCTACGCTAGCGCAAAACGACAACAATCTGAAACCTGCGGAAGCGTGCCTTCTACACATGCATACATACACAAGATATAGGGTAGTATGAAAAGACAAGAACACTTTTACAAAAGGAAATACAACATATATATATATATCAAGCGTTAAGTACAGACCCCAAAAGAAAACCTCAACTATGGTCAAGACATCTACGCTCGCTCAACTCCAAAATCCTAGACCAGTGTGGAACTCAGACCTCCTCAGGCTCCTCCTCGGGATCCTCCTCTGGGTCCTCCTCGGGGTCCTCCTCTGGATCCTCCTCGTCAGTGTCCATGGCGTCACCCTCCTCGTGACCATCAATCTCAGAACGTCCTGGGGACGGCAACTCCTGCAGTGGGTCGGGGTCGATCACCTCGCCACCATACTCGGCTGGCTGCAACAGGATAGGGTCGTCCTCCATAGGGATAGGGGAGTCTCTCTGAGGTCCCTCAAAACCATACAGGCCCTCCCTATACCAGGCCTCGAATCTATGGGGTACAAGGTAGGGTCCACCCTGATCTACTAGTACAGTCGTCACATGCCTATGCCACAGCGTGGCGTGCATATCAAAATGGAGGGTGATCTGGGTATCCATCTGCACTGGCAGTCCAAAAAGCATCGGTGGTGCAGCCATCACGGGTGACCTGGATCTGTAAAAGAAGGGCAACCACCGCCCGTGAGTCGAAACTCAATAAGCTCACCACTAATCCTAACGTAGGATAGCGTATACTAGTGGGGTCGGTCCTATCCAGGGGACTAGGTTCGCGGTCCAGGGTTCAGACACTCTCAGTTACCCTCGGTACCAGACCCCAACATGCATAAACAAACGTGCAATTCATAGCAATACAGTTCATATCATACAGACGGGCACAAGAAACAGTCAAACATGATGCCATATGCAAGCTGATGCAGGCCTCAACCGGCCATAACGGATCCCAATGGATCATGCCCGTCTATCACTCCAATTCCCATCAGGGCTCATCCAACAGTGCCACTCGGCAAATTTCCTCAACTGCGTATCTGACGCCTTACGTTGGTTTCTCCCTTTTCCCTCCATTTCCCCGCGTAACAACGCCTCTGGGGCACCTTCTCTTGTCACATCTCTGGTGACTCATGCCATGCTCTCAATGTATGCGGGGCCCACATGATTGCAACCAGCAAATCAGACATAGAGCATGCATGCAATGGTATATAAGCACAAGTACAGAGCACATCAAGAAGTCATCAAAGTAATCACGTGCTCGTCAAGCCAAACCATGAGAGATCAAATGCCCCACACACAGTTCCTCGGCCAGACAGGCTCAATAGAATATCTCATACTATCTCTCTGGTTAAACCCATATAATTGAACCCCATCTTAGCGGACTAGGTAACTCGGCCTAAGCCCAATCGCCCATGTTAGTTCCCTGGGAGTTAGTAACCCACGATTAATGATTTAGTGTTTTAATAACCCTCAGGTGTAGTTGAATTAGGCTTAGCTTGGGTTAAGGCCCAATTAGTGGATTCAGGTTCGAATGGGCCTAAAGCCCGTTCTAAGGTCCAAGGCCCACAAAGGTAGTTAGGTCCACTAGGGTAAGTCGGCCCATTACAGTGTTTTAAGCCCATTAGTCAAGTTGGGCCCAATAAGATTCAAGGTCAAATGAATGGGTTAGGCCCATTAGACCAAGTTGGGCCTATTAAATTAAGTTGGGTCCAATTAGGTTCCAAGGCCCATTAACCAATCTTAGGCCCATGAATTAATTCTAAGATTAATATAATATTTAGGCCCATTATAAGTATTAAATTCGTGTAGGGCCCAAGCCCATTTTCAAAGACTAGCCTATTAAGCCCAATTAGGTTATTTTAGGCCCAAATTGATGTCCTAAGCCCATGTACACTATTGGGCCTTATATTTTAATATTCCAATTATAATTTAGGCCCAAGTCAATTATGATTTTCGTCCATATAAGGCCCACCAATTTTGGGTCCAAGAGTTTAGGCCCAATTAGTAGAAATTAGGTCCCTAAGCCCATTATAACCTTCGGCCCATTACCACACGCCCATTCACCCAATTGCAGCCCTTAATCAATTCAAGGCCCAATTCAATCTTCCAAGGCCACACGCACGGCCCATTAACACACATGGTTAGCCAAGCCCATTTTGCCTAATTGCTCATATTACACACTAATCACCTTGATTAGCTACTAACACAACCATCCACACATATACAACTAGCCTAGGTCAAGATTAGGGAGTGAAGCTTACCTAGAGGGGCTGGTGACGGCGGCGACGACGGAGAATGGGCGGACGGCGGCGGAGCTCTCGGCGGAGCTAACCGAGAGAGAGAGAGAGGAGTGAGGTTGGTTCGGCTCATTCAAGGGCCAAATGGCCACGGCAAGAAGGGAGGAGGACTTACCGGAGGTTGGCCGGAGGAGGCTAGACGGTGGCGGTTGGTGGCGTCGGACGGCGACGACGGCGACGGTGGGCGGCACACGGGCCGAGAGAAAGAGAGAGAGATGAGGTTGGGTCGGGCTTCAAGGGGTCTCAAGGCCACGAAAAGAAGGGAAAGAAGGGTTAAGGGACTTACCGAAGGAAGATGGGACCGTGGACGGTGGCGGTGGAGCTCGCGCGGCGACGGCGGCGGCCGGCGGCTTCACGGGCGGCCGGAGAGAGAAGGGAGAGAGGCTTCGAGAGGGAGAGGGGGTGGCCGAAACAAATGAGGGGAGGAGAGAGAGAGAAATAGATTATAATCAAGAAAAAAATAAAAAATTAGGTAGAATGGGTTAGGTGAAAGTGATTTGAATGACTTTGACTTGATTTGATTGACATTCTTGGAATTGTGCCATGATTGATGTGATTGATTTGACTTGATCGATTGATGTGACATCCGATTGATGTGACATCTGATTTGACTTGCCTCGATTTGCGTGCCAAATGCACCGATCGGGTCCCGAGCGCGAACGAATTTTGGACTGGATTTGGTGTTGGTCCATCGATTCTATTCTCAAAAATCCTAATTTATCTAATTCTAAGGACTGAGCATTTACCGGGGGCATTTCGGTAATTTTCCATTCACGTCTTGCTTCTCGACGTGCACCGGCTGTCTGACCTTCAGACGACATTTCTGAAACTGAATCCATTTCTTCTTTGTGTTTGTCTTACTGATTCGATTGTCCATCGTCGGATTTCATTTTGTGGTCAATTTCATTAAATACCGACTCTGCCTCAGTCTCAGACCAACGGGCGGCTGATTGGGAAAAATTCCCAGATAGCCTTTCCCCTTCGGTTGGTCATCTCAGGGTAGCTAATCCTGAGTGAGCGTCGACCAGAGTGTATTAACGAAGCATTTCCATTCATTTAGAAATCCCGACAAATGGGTCGAATTTTTCAGACTGTCACAAGTTTGGCCTCATATTGTCAGGAAAGACTCGTCCTCTGGTGGCCTTGCCACCAATCATCAGCAGTGTTCTGAAGTGGGGTCGCCAATGAGACCTTTTCTTCCTCCGTGCATCCAAGCACGGTGAATGCTTTCTCCAGCTGCTCGATCCACGAGGCAGCTACTCCGGGTCCTCTCCATGCCATCGAACTTAGGCGGTTGCAGCTTCAGAAACTGCTCCACGATATGATGGGTCTTGACGTCCCTCCATTGCCATGCCCATTGCCCCCACGGCTCCATTTGCAGCGGCCAAGTGCGGCCTCAGCTGCTTGGGCAACAGTGGCAGCTCTCTCAGCAGCTTGCCTACCCATCAGATTGCTAACCTCAGTCAGCACCCTCATCATTTCCTCTATCCTTTGGGTCTCCCTCAGGTGCAGGAGCCCTTGAACTCGACGCACACAGCACTGGGTCTTCTGCCCCTATTGCTCATTTTACTAGTCCTTTTTCACACCTAAACCAAATAAAATTCCATTCAGAATTTGAAATCCTATGACTAACAATCAAGCCTTCGCCTGCTGTCGCGTCTATGACATGAATATGCATGTAAAGTTCGCTGCAGCTTTTAAATGCAATTGGACTCGGAAGACACCTAGACTCACCCTGACGATGCCTAACCCAGGCCACTCTGTCCGCCACCTCAACTAGAAGCCTGTCGGGAGCCGCTCCTTGATCGGGTCTTGCTGCCCGGCGACCACTCCCCGCCCTCCTCATTTCTTGGTGCGAACAGCAGTCCTGAGTTACCCACAGCCAGAGAGAATCACGTTCCACGTGTCCCATACCACGCTTCATCACAGTTTTTAGACGTCCCGTCAGACCTGTCCCATACCAGGCTGACGGTTACCCAGCCCAATAAAGTATGATGCATGCACTTTTCAAAATCCTCAAAGCTTCCTTTTCTTAAACCGATTCTTTTTCAAACCACTTTGTTTCTGATGTAGAAATCGTGCAAATGCATGATGGTCAAGCAGCGCGCAACAGCCGACTAGGCATACAACCACAAGCCATCGATAATTTGACAGCTAATCAATCAGCAAACAGCACTCAAGCACCCTACTCATGGGGCTATGCTTTAGAACCTTACCTCAGGTCCTGACGCATCTGCAGATTAGTCTGACACATCATAATCTATAGTCGTACCAGACTAACTCAATCCAACTCTGCAAGCACATGCGCCAATCAATTCATGCATTCTACCCTTTTCTAATCCTTAGGTCTAGGGTCTGTCTAGCTAATTACCCCAAAATCGTCAGCCTTATCACTCCAAATCCTCGACGGTTTCTCTTATCGAGCTGACCTTTGCTCTGATACCACTCGAACGGGGGATGTCACGCCCCGAACCCCAATCGAATTTT
>JAGVVM010019429.1:0-25714 GCA_019149425.1 Psidium friedrichsthalianum
TTTTTTTTTTTTTTTTTTTTTTTTTTTTTTTTTTTTTTTTTTTTTTTTTTGTTTTTTTTTTTTTTTTTTTTTTTGTTTTTTTTTTTTTTTTTTTTTTTTTTTTTCTTTTTCTTTTTTTCTTTTTTTTACTTTTTTGTTTTTTTTTTTTTTTTTTTATTAGCATTTTGGCTTTTTTTTCTTTTTTTTTTATTTTTTTTTTTTTTTTTTTTTATTTTTTTTTTTTTGGGATTTTTTTTTTTTTGATTTTTTTTTTTTTTTTTTTTTTTTTTTTTTTTTTTTTTTCTTACATTTTTTGGTCTGGAGTTTTCTTTTTTTTTTTTTTTTTGTTTTTTTTTTTTGGTTTTTTTTTTTTGTTATTTTTTTTTCTTGTTTTTTTTTTTTTGTTTTTCTTTTTTTTTTTTTTTCTTTTTTTTTTTTTGGTCGAAGCGCGTAAGGGCGTATACTTGCAGATTCGTTAAGACGAACTCACAAGTGAAAATTTACTTTCGATTTACATTTCGATAGTCGGATTAGCCGAGATTCTGAGGTTTGATTCAAGGTGGCCGAAATCTTGTGATTCAAAAGCCCAGAAATTTTAGCCAATTTCAGAGGGTGAAACCACTGGATTTTGTTCTACTCGTCGATACGAACGTTTTGAGTGGTCTGTGTCAAACGGAGGTCAGACGGCGGAGATACAACAATGGGAAGTTTCAGCGAGTTCCGGCGACGAGGGCAAATTATCTTAAGGTTTTTGGGCGCTACGGATCTATTTTTGGAGATCTTAAGGTTTTTGGGCGCTACGGATCCAATTTTGAGGTCTATGTTTTGGCAAATTCTATCTCTACATAGTAGTTGATTCTGGTCGGGGGCTTTATTCGACTCTGTGAGCTTGAGGACTCCAAGGTGCACTCTTTCTAACACTTTGCTCTGATTAAATGACAAAGCGTAGTTCCTATGATATTATAAAGCTGCAATCATTTGATGTCACTGAATTTCATGGCTGGAAATTACATGTTCAATTTGGCATGAAAGAACGTAAAATATTCTACACTGTTTTGAGTGATTTTGCATCTACCGTCGAAGATGTGGACGAATATCAATGGAACAAAGATGAAGATTTTTGTAGAGATTACTTGTTGAACTCTCTAAATCCTCGTCTAGCTATGACTTATAGTGAGTATAAGAAGCGAAAGAGATATGGGATCACTTGAACGCTCAGTTCCAAAACAAGATGGGCTCTCTAAAACTCTCTTAGCAGAGAAATTCTTTGACTTAAGTTCAACATGAATCCAAGTGTCACTTCTCAGTTAATGAACTTGAGAACATGAGGAACAAGCTGAAAGATGATAAATCTGATATGTCCGATAATCTCTTTGTCGGTCTTGTATTGAGTAAGTTACCTGCTGAATGGAGTTCTTTCAAGACTGAAATGCACAGACTGAAAGAACAGATGGGACTGGATGAATTAAAGAGGTATATTCACATTGAGGATCAAAATAGTTCTAGAAAGAGTTTGGAACAAGTAGGACAACAAAAGTCAGTTGCCAACTTAGTTTCACATTCCAATAAACCTCAAAAAACATCCAAGTCACCAAAAGGTGAATCCTCTTCACAGTTAGAGGCCAAAAAGACTATCTTCAAAAGGAAGAGAAAGGAAAGTGCCATAACTGTGGAAAGTGGGGTCACTAGGCAACAGAGTGTAAACTACCAAAGAAGCAAAGAACAACACACCACAAATGAGGCTAATATGCTAATTAGTGAGTCTCAGCCTCAAGCCTTCATTGGAATGATGAAAAATGGAAAGGCTAGTATCTCTTCTGATTGGTAGTTGGATAGTGGCGCTACTTGTTATGCTGCAAATGATAAGAACCTACTCACTGAATCACAGAAGTGAAAGACACCGTGGAAATTGCAATGGTGGTGAGGTAGAAGTGACTGATACTAGAACTACAAATTTGGTGCTTTCTTCAGGTAAATTACTAACTCTGAAATATGTTAGAGTAGTACCTTTACTTAAAAAGAATTTGATATCTATGAGCTTACTTGATAAAGCTGGTATGTCTTGTTCAACTATGAATGGTAGAATAACTTTATCTGTTAACTCATGTTACTTCGGTGTGCATTCATGGTTAATGGAATGTATAGGTTGAGTTTAGATACTGATAGCATAAACCATGTGAGTTCTACTCTAATTGATCCAAAGTTATTGTATAATAGACTTGGACATGTGAACTACAGGAAAATGTAACATCTAGCTAAAACTCACAACATTCATTGGATACTTCTATTCGATTTGACAAATGTGAAGTGTGTGCATAGACTAAGATCACTAGAAAGCCTTTTAAGTCGATTTCTAAAAGCACATAACTTCTTGAGCTAATACATTATGACCTTGTGTGATTTTAGAAATTACGTCACTAGAGGAGGTCGGAAGTATCTGATAATATTCATAGACGATTTTTCTAGATATTGTCATGTCTATTTGTTGAAATCAAAAGATGAGGCTTTTGAAAGATTTAAGATTTTCAAGTCTAGAGTAAAAAATCAACTTAACTTGAAAATTAAGAGGTTTAGGAGTGATAGAGGAGGAGAATATATAATGACAGGGTTCAAAGAATTTTGTGTTTCAGAGAACATAATACTTGAAACCACTGCTCCTTACTCACCCCGATCAAATGATGTTGACGAGCGTAAGAATAGAACGTTAACTGAAATGTTAAATTCTATATTACTTACAGCTGGCATGCCTTCCTCCTACTGGGGAGAAACAGTTCTAATTGCTAATTACATCTTGAACAGGTTGCCACACTCTAAGTTTATCCATGACACCTTATATGATATGGCATAAGCGTCTTTGTAGATATGATACTCTTAAGACTTGGGGCTGTATTGCTCATGTAAGAATACAAGATCCAAAGAGACCTAAGGTGGGACCTAGAACCATTACTTGTGTATATCTAGGTAGTGCAGAAGATAGTGCCGCAGATAGATTTTTGGATTTATCTACTAACACAATGATAGAATTTAGAGATGCAAAATTCTTCGAGAATAAGTTTTCTTAGAGATCATGGCTTGAATGTTTCTGGATTTACAGATATGATTTCGGAATCTCCTGTAGAATTTGAAGTAGGCCCTTCTAACACTAATTCCACACAGCTGGCTGTTGAATCAGTTCCAGTTAGAGTATCTACAAGAGAGAGAGTTCCAAAAGTTTTGGTGAGAACTTTGTTACTTACCATCTAGAGGATGATCCATTTTCTTATCAAGAAGCAATGAGATCCAGGGAATCCTTACTGTGGCAGAAGCCATAGATGATGAAATGAGTTCTCTGTTGCAGAATCACACTTGGCAGCTAGTCAATTTGCCAAAAGGGGCTAAGGCTATAGGCTGTAAGTGGGTATTGAAAAAGAAACTGAATAAGTGATGGATCAATAGCTAGATACAAAGCACGTTTAGTAGCTAAAGGCTATAAACAGCAGAGTGAAATAGACTATTTTGATGTCTATTCACCTGTGTGTCATCTATCAACTATAAGAATTCTTCTTGCTTTGGCATTTATTGAACACTTTGTAGTGCATCAAATGGATGTAAAAACAGCTTTCCTAAATGGAGAGTTAAATGAGAAATTTACATGAAACAACCGAAAGGGTATGTAATGAAGGTCTTGAGGGCAAAGTTTGTAAATTGAATAAATCCTTGTATGGTTTTAAACAAGCACCTAAGATGTGGCATCTTAAATTTGACAAAGTGATAAAGAGTTATGGCTTTCAGTCTAGTTATTCAGATAAATGCATTTACCATCGTTCTATGTCAAATAAAATAATCATTATTTACTTGTATGTTGATGACATGTTAATTCTTGGCTCCGATCATTCTGTAGTGAGTGACGTGAAAGCTACTTTAACTAAAGAATTTGACATGAAAGATCTTGGTATTGCTAATACCATTCTTGGTATGAAAGGAAGCTTTAACAGGCAAGTCATCTCTCTTACCCAGACTCATTATATTGAGCAGCTACTTTCTACCTGGGGATATAGTAAGTGTAAACGAGCGAGACACCATGTGATTATAATAAAAGATTGAGTCCTAATGAAGGGACCAATGTGGATCAATTAAAGTACTCGAAATTGATCGGTAGTCTCATGTATGTTATGAGTTGCACTAGACTCGACATTGCCTTTACAGTTGGCATGTTGAGTCGTTTCACCAGTAATCCCAGTAAAGAGCATTGGGATGCTCTTAGTAGGCTGATGAGATACCTTAAAGGTACGAAAGATTATGCTCTATGCTATTCTGGTTATCCTCCAACTCTGGATGGATATTCTGATGCCTCGTGGTGCTCAAAAATGGAAATAGTAAGTCCACAAGTGAATATGTATTCACTTTGGGTGGAGCTGCTATTACTTAGAAATTCAAAAGACAGACTTGTATTGCCTTGTCGTCTATGGAATCGAAACTTTTTGCCTTAGCTTCCGCTGGCGAAGAGGCAGAATGGATAAAAAATATGATTTTGGATATTGCTTTGACTCGGCTACAGATTAATTCTTTAAGCCTATTCTATGATAATCAAGCAGCTGTCCAAGTCGTCAAGAATACTCTCTTTAATTCAAAAGGAGACATGTGAGACCGAGACATGCGTTGTTGAATTATCTGAGAGAACAAGAAGTTATCACCTTGATCGATGTGAGATCGAAGGATAACATAGCCGATACTCTCACAAAAGGTATGCCTAAAGATCAATTATTATCAAAAAAGTGGGGGAAATGGGGTTAAAGACTTCGTGACCAGTCTTAATTCCATTTACTTACCTTCTAACTGTAGTGTTTTGAATTATCGAATCTTCCTTTATTGGTCAAGCACAATTTTTAAGTTTCATCGATGTTCGTGGTTGCTGACTAATTTAAAAAGAGTAAGTTGTCTCATTCCAAACTTGATGAAGATAACTTTAACCTAGTTCAAAAGTTCTACCTGAAAGCTTGTGTCATTCCAAACTTGATGATATAATTCGACTAGGTTAGATTATCCTTTTCTTGGTTAAATGATCTCATTCCAAACTTGATGCTAGATTATTTGACTTTAAGGAATTTAGTAATTGCGATATTTCAAATTGAAACATAGAAATAGCTATCTACATAAGAAGTCTGTCAGTCTTGTTCATAATTTATGAAACTGGCTTGATGTTTTATGATATTAATATGTGTTATTCATTGCCTGATGTTATGGTGCTAAGTTCTTTTAGTATAACTAGACACTTTTAGTAGATTATTCAGTGATTGAATTCATGATAATATGAAATTTATGTTTAATATTCTACAAAGGATGGCAGAGATGGAGGTGAGCTTATGAGTGAGATCCTGACCAGGATGATCTATTTGATGAATAAATATATTTTATTTAGAGTATGTGAGGACTTGACGGTTCACTGCTATTGCCCATGTTGATGAAGTCCATTTACTTAAGACTGACCTTTTGTTATCTCTATTTTGTGAATATTATTATACTTGTTTTCTGTATTTGTAAGGCCTTGGACTTTTTGACTAGCCTACTTATACCTAACTATTATGCATATGTTGGTTGTGAACTAATCTTGAGATTTATTTTGGGTATGCTGATCTCAGAACAGATTCATGATAAGGATGATTCACTCATTTGGATTGCAAATGATGGTTGAATTTGAATCGAGTTGATTGTCTTAGATCGAATGTGGATGATTCATATTTGTTTGAACATTACACTGACCACCTTATTGGATTGTGCTATATGGTGAACATAGGAGGAGATTGTTGGATTTATCATTAATATATATAATCCAAATAATATGTTCACATACAAGCCCAATAGGTGAAAGCGTGTTTATGGGCTGGAGCCTAATAACTCGCATATAAACTCTAGGGTTTCCTACGCTGGAGGTAACACTATTGAGTATTCCAAACTTGATGTCTCTTGATAATACTTCAAGCAACCCAACTGTTCATCTTCTCTCTCAAAAACCAATAATCTCCAACACTTCTAACTCTCTCATGTGCTTCCTGATTGATTGGATCAAAGGTTGAACGTCAGAATAGTGAAAACTCATGTTCGTCGGAGGTCGGATTGTGTAGGTTCGACCGGAGTATGGTTAGAGCATTTTTAGGCTAGTTTTTAGCTTGATATATAAGTAGTTTAGTGTAGAGATATTTGGGACTTGGTTAGGCTTGAAATCGGGAGGTTTTGTGGTGGTTTTAGCATCGATTTGCCATTTTCCCGTGAAGTCACGGAATTTGGTATCAGCGCAGTACACTTCGATGACACTGTTCACCGTCTTTCCTGGCGAGGGTTGACTATATCAACCATCGTTTGAATGAGTCAATGATGACATGGCATCACGTGGCGCTATGTGGCAACCAAGTCAGTGGGACGTTACGTTTCAAAAAAAACAATTTGGTTGACGGTGGCTATGGTTGCCATGCATCATGATCGTGTGTTTTGAAAATTAAAAATCTTTTTCAAATTAAATTTTATTTTCAAAATTAAAAACAAAATCCAAATCCGATGTTGGAAATGATGCCACGTGTCGAGATCTAGAATTTTCGAAAATAAAAATCAATTTTCAAAAATAAAAATCTTTTTTTGAAAATAAAAAATCATTTTGTGATCGTGCGGTGCAAGTTTGGCCACGCGTCATTATCTCGGCCATTCGAATCATTTTTGAAAAATAAGAAATCTCCTATAGAGTACAGAGAACTTCAAAGGATTCTATGCCAAGAAAATCGTATTATTCCCTTAGAGGTATGGCCCTTAGATCCAAGCATTCTAGTTACTTGGGATTCCCTCAATTCATGGATAGTCAACGAAGAAATTCACCATGCTCTGACCCAATTCCACCAAAGTAATTAGTCTGTCGACATTGCCGATGGCATCATGGGTATGGATTCTCAAGATCCATGGGGTGAACCCCTTTCACAAGACCCTTATGCTTCAAATACTCAGCTCAATTATGGGATTTCACAAACAAACGTACCCTCAAGCTCCTAGAATGTCTCATCTGCCTCCCACTCTCAACTTGATGACAACCTTGATGCAGATAGGCTGTTTTGGTAGAAAGCGTACCAGCACTATAAGAACCCAAGATTAGGCTCTGATGACTCAAACCCTCTAGAAATCGCAGAAACCAATTCTTACTAGTTCCTGTAAAAATATTTGTGTCAGAAAGTCATGTGTGTCATGTGTGCTTCAATAATTGACCCCTTGGTGGTCAAAAGATTTGTTGTAACTTTAATTATAGGATTTGCGAATATAAGGCACCCATGTAATATGTACTGGATAGAACTCAAATCCTCCTGAGAAGCCTTGTCTTTGAATGTCAGTGTGAATTTCCAAATATGAGTTTCTAAACCTTTCTCCTTCTTCTCATCCAAATGGTTCTTTGACTCCTAGAGTTTTCTTGTTGATTTAGTGATGATATGGTCCAGTATGCTCTTCACTCGCCACATTGTGGAACTTGTGAATCAGAAATATTTAGTATCTTGACGGTGGAGTTTCAAGAATAAATCATATAAACAAATAGGTAGTCCCTTGATCAATTGTCCCTAGAAGGGCTTCAAGATCGAGATATCATACCTTTTTTTGGGTTCCACGCTTGTCTCTGCTTCCTTCCTGATATCATAGCCGACCAAGATATTGCCACGTGTCATTCTCTAGTGCATCCAATTAAAAATTAGCAAGAAAATGGTCAACTTGACTAGTCAAACTGTATTTTGTGATTTAACTCCCGATTTTTCTTGAAATGATGATTTTGCCCTCATGGGCAAATCGTTCAAAAAAATCCAAAGAATCTCGAAAAATCTTGAAAATTAGGAAATGTTCACATTCAATTGGCCAATCCTATTTGTAATGATTTGGGTTCCTAATCTCTTCCCAAATGATAATTTTTCCCCTTGTGGGCAAATCGTTCCCAAATCTTCATAAACTCCTTCCAAATTTTAATACGCCTCCTCTCTAAGCCTTTAGGTCTATACTAGGTATGCCATGCATTGACTTAATGTGTTTTATTGCATGTCCTAGATCCTTGTTTATGCACCTATCATGATCATGATTGATAGTTTGATATCCCTATCTGCATGAATTCCTAGATTCTATAGCCTTCTCTATCCTGAGCTGTCTGCATGAAATCTTAATTAGGAAAATCATTTCAACTTAGGTACCGAAAGAACGTTAATGGCAACATGGCATAACTAAGTTTCCGATCCCCAAATCTCTGATTTCGTTAGAGTTGTATGGTTTGTCCCGCCGCTCGACGAGATTTTCAATTTACCTTTCCTAAAAATCGATGACGATTCTGAAAGTATATACACTTATGTACATATCACATGACCACACCTAAGGTCAAACTCGATTATTAAATCCCGTTGTCGAACGAGACAAGGACTTGGGAGAGTCTAAGCTGATCCATGGATTGCATCAGATTCGTAGACTTCGGCAATCGCCCCTAAACCCATGTCCTTCCATATGGTGGTCGCGACACCCTTACCTTTCGCTTTAGTAACCGGGGATGCCTCGGACCAAGCTGAAACCTGGCTTGAAATGAAGAATCCGCAAAGCCCCTCATAACCCGGCTCAATCTGGGATTTTACTCGGTCAGTGGTGGATTGGGTTTCTCCGATGGTAAAAAAGTGGATGTTTTCCCAATGAAATTTGTCAAAGTTTGCAAGTGGATGTTGGCTTGCATACGAAGGAATAATAACATGGATAGGGGAAGATCTAGAGGCGTAAAGTTAGGTGTGTGACCCCTTCGGAGAAAGGAGGAGGAAGAAGATCAACAGTTTAAACAAGAAAGAAAGAAAATAAAAATAAAAAAAAAAATAAAAAATTTCAAAAAAACTAAAATATTATTAATAATTGCTCCATCAGCGTCAGCCGACCAAAGTTGACCGGATTGATTGAGTTGATACAAATGCAAAAATTTTATGATTGAATTGGTACAAATCTAAAAGGTTTAGGACTGAATTGGCAAAAATGCAATAAATTTAAGACTTTTTTTGATAAATTTCCCCTTTTCTTTCTGCATTGGAAGAATTGGGCTTGTGCTTCTTGAAGCCACCAAAAGTGTAATGCAAAGTAGTCGTAGGCCTCTTATGTAGGAATTGGTCACATGATACAAAAGAAATTACCAAAAAAAAATTATAAATTTATTGTAATTGTGTCAATTTAGTCCTAAACTTTTTTTTGGTCAATTTAATCCTAAACCTCTTGCATTTGTGTCCATTCAGTCTATTCAGTGAATTTTGGTCTATCGACGCTGACGTAAACTTTTTAAAGATAATATTTTAATAATTTTTGAATTTTTAATAATTATTTCCTTTTTTTTTTTTACTTAGGGCCGGCGAGGGTCACGGACGAGCAAAAAATTATTAAATTTGCACTTGGCTAGTATGATTAGGATTAAAAGTACACGTCAACGCCGATAGTACCATGTTAGCACGGCCTATCAAAGTTGGTTAAATGGATTGAATTGGCACAAATAAAAAATATTTAGGATTGAATTGGCAAAAAAAAAAAATTGAATTGGCACAAATGCAAAATGTTCAGAATTGAATTGGCAAAAAAAAAAATAGTTATTTTCTTTTTTGTACTTCTCCCTATGATACGCTTTCTTGCACTTTACCGAACGCGTATTGTTTCTGCTTGTCTTGCTTCTTTGCAACCTTCCATGGATAAAAACAAATAGAATTTTGGATTGAGCCGCACATTGTTGGACCGTGAAGATAATATTAATCTCCTCAAAGGAGCTCGTGGGACATGGCTGCGTCCGATGGAATTGATGGTCACGATTCATTAAATAGACAAAGCAAAAAAATAAATTGAATATTAGATGTACGTAGTTCGGTCGTAGAAATCTACGTCCTTGAGAAAAGTAGTATCGAATTTCACTATAGATCAAACAATACTGGGAGATTAAAAACCACACTCGAGTAATTCAGACATTCTCAATATTTCTCACTCCAATTACATCAAATAACTCACAATTCCTAATGAAATAATTTCTCAATCTCACAAAAAAATTAATACAAATCTTACTCTAAGATTTAAATAGCTTTTTCACTTGAATATTGATGTAATTCCACGAGAATATCCACCATCAAGCACTCATGAAGAACCGGCGCTTCAAGACTTTTTTTTTACGAACTGAGCAATCCACTCTGTCTTACGGTCCCAAGCTGTATTCTGCAAGGAATAATTTTGTACATTTTATTTCCTTTTTATTCTTTTCTCTGAATCACCACCACAGTCCAAGATTTGACTTATCCCTTTTCTTCTTTTATTCTACTGTTATCTTGACCGAAGTAAAATTCCACATTCAAAGTCCGCTTCTTGGACTTTCCAATTGAAGACCAAAGAATCCAAAACATATACGAAACTTGCACTCAAATATTCGGAGTTGATTTCCAAAAATCTGATCTTGTAATTCTCTTATTTATTTATTTCAAATTTTTGCTTCGGGCTTAAACTCAAAACATATTTTAACAAACACAAATTTGACTATGAAGTCCTCTAAAGGTCACTTTAGATTGACCCCACATGAGCCAAGAAATAATTTCCTCGGTATTGTTAACTTATAAACAAGCTATGCCTCATCTGTAATCCAATGCCAGGTCAGATTCAGAACGCTGCAGTTTGCATCCTAGAAAGATGGAACCTCTTGGAAATTGGGTTTTCACACAATGTCCTTGTGGGTCAATTGTGTTTCAAGTACCAAGAACATTCCTCCAGAGTAACCATAGAATCTTCACATATATTACATAAGTGTCAGTGAACAACGTACGTTAACCTTAGAAAATAGAGATAGATGATCTCTATCACCCAAAAAAAGGGAGAAAAAAGAACATTTAGGACATAGATCATTACTTGACTCAAAAGATAAAAACTGCTCAGGCCCAATCCATTATTATTATTATTATTATTTATGGACAGTTTCATATGTGAAGGGCCAATTTCCATCTCAACCATAACTCCACTAAGCTCCCTCAGGAAATTGATGGAAGCTTGCAAAGTTTGTCCCTCACCAAATTCAGGAGCAGCTAATTTGAAGAGTCATCCCTGTTCTTCTTTTGACTTCATCATCTAGAGAATTTCAACTACACCGTCAAAGAAGATAATGAGGAAAACCAGAGTCTCAGCTTGAGATGAAAATGAGTAGAATAGACTAATATCAAATTAGACATAGCATGCGAGAAGCCAGGGGTTTTGCTTTGAAAAAGTCTAATCACACACCTTAAGGACGATCCCTACCGGCTGCGGATGACTCTAGCAATCCACCTTTCCTATTAGACGTTAGCGAAGCCAAGGGAAGCGACTGCGCAGTGGTTTCACCTATCTCAAGTCCTTTTCAAACAGCGTGAGAGGTAAATTAATATGTCAGAGTGTAATGCTGGCATTAGTATACTTTCTATATGTAAAATACAAACTGAGACAAATCATCCAAATGTACCCATTTTGCTCAAAGAATATGCAGGTTTCATATTCACACCGAATGGATCTGCATCAGATTGGTCAATAATTGAAGGTTGATGCCGGCCATGTGGAGCCACATCTTCCCGACTAATATCCTTCAAAATGCAACAAGGGCAATTGGTAACCGGTTATTTACTTGACTTAATAAGCCATTTTCATAGAGAAGATAACTTACCCCAGAAGGCGATTGCTTGAGTTGAAATGGTACAGGATGTGTTCGGATGGAGGATTCCAATCCAAAAGAAATTTCTGAGTTCATCATATTTGACATGGAAGGCTCGCTTGGAACAGCACGATCATTAGGTAGACCAAACACATTTTCTGTCGACGTTTCATTGTTGACTGGAAAAGTATGTGCCATGTTCATATGCAGGGGGCCATTTTCCTCATCAAAGCCTATTCTCATCTGGGGAAGTTGCATGGGTTGCACGACCCCAGGTAAGCACATTGGATGCAAGCTTAATCCATTCCTCATCGATAACATCTGAAACGAGCAACACAAAATGAGCTCATTAGAAAAGAACCAATTCCCACATCTTTGTCACTCTTATACCCTTCATGAATGGTCAAATAAAATAATGTTGAAATTGCGGCAGGTGTTTGTCCTGGAAATTTTCAGAGTAATGGCAAAAAACACTTAGAACTCAAATACCAAAGCTCAGTGTATCATTTCGTTACACTTCTTAATGCAAGTATAATTGCGATCCTGTGATGACCTCAAATATATTCTAGGGTTGACGTTTTGCTTGCCTCAAGAGTATGGTCGGTTGACTAGATTATAAAAGCAAACGGTAAATGTTTTACTTCCCCCAGAATCTAAAATATTACTCAAGTTCAAATTAAAAAAAATTATATCTGTTGTCAAAGTTCCCAATGTTTAAGTTCCAAAACATCAAAGCATGAGCCCCATAAGATATGGAAAAGGCAAAATATAAGTCAATCCAGAAACATATCAATAGGAACTATGAAACTCTTGAAGTAGAGTTACTTGAATCTATGCATCTCCTTTTCTTCTCTTCCAATAATTATGAGCACGGGTATAGCCTTCCTTGAATTCATTTCGTCTCCCCTTTACAAGGCTCAAACATATTTTCTTGAAGTTTTGGGTCTTAAAAACAGTTTGCCTTGCTTTCCCCCTAAAAAATTTTGAAAACAAAAAAGATATATATTAAGTGCTAAAAAACTAGGAAAAACAATAACGACTCTTTCATTTCAATGGTTGTATGTTTGAAAAGAAAGATTGCATGTGTTGAACATAAAATGAGGCCAAATTTCTAAAGTTATGAGAGAAGGAAAAGGGAAACAAAGTAACATCAATATCAACATCACCATCACCTTTATCCCAAACCAATTGGGGTCGGCGGTCAAAAGGGAAACAAAGTAATAAGTTCAAAATATAAGTCCCTCAAAAGAGACCCTTAGACTTGAAGAGTTTCATAGCAGCTGAAATTGACTTCGAATGAACAACATGAATTTACAAGGCAATAGACCCACATCTAGCATCAGTTGGCAAGAGTGCACATTCCGTTTTGGACTTCAAAGTAACCACTTTCGTGACTAGAAATGACATCTTCCAACTACACAATCCTTAAAGAAGCTTCCCTTCCCTTACAAGAATTTCTGTCCTCTTACTCTACTAAATTCTTTCATTAACGAAAATAGTAGATGGAAGTCAAACAGTGACAGAGGAACAATTTACTATAATCACTTGCACATTCTTCCCTTGACATAGCAAAGGCCTTGGCCCTTGGTCCATTTAGCAAATAAGGCTCTCACCATCCTCTTGCTGGGTTTTTTTTTCTTTTAGAACAATGATTATGCAAGATTAGCCCAACGTAACTTTTAAATATATCATGAAGAATTCCTCCACCTTATACACAAACTCTCACTAAACTCTAAGTTCCTTTGATTGTCTACTTATCTCTAATTTTATCATTCAGCAATGCATTTTTAGATGACTTTTGCAATTTCTTTCCACATTTACAAATTATGAAGTTCAAACAGTCGCTTGATTTCCTCAACAAAATTAGCTGTTGTTTATTATATCAGGGAATTGTCAAAATCATTCTCAAATTTTCGCGTAGCTATTTTTTAGTTTTAAAACTCACACTTTGCACCATCTAGTTCCAAAACCTGCACTTCGCCCCCAAGCTTTGCACCCTATATTTTCTAGTTTTCCTGACGGCATTGTATTCCAAGTGATTAAGTGTGTAGATTTGTCGAAATTTAGCTGTACTTTTTAGTTTTGAAACTTAATTTGCACCATCTAGTTCCAAAACAGTGCACTTCACAACCTGACATTGACTTTGGATACCACATTCTCACCAGTTTCAGAAACATGTAAAGAGTAAAGTTTATCTGGCCATGCTCAATCTTACATATGGATAATTTTCAGCAGAAAGGCTTGAGTATAACCACTTAAGGTCCCTGAATGGGGAATGGTCAGCTTTTTATGTAAGGAATAAGCCATCAATGAATTCTCTGCTCTTCCACAAATGAACAACTGGTTGCTCAGCACAATACTCTCCTGGAACACATCTCATCCATGAAAAAAATCCAGGGGCATCTTGTTTGAAAGTCTGCACTACTTTTCTCAAGCACAGCATCAGCATCAGCATTGACTACCGTGGTCACCCTCCTCACTAACTCCTCATCAATGTTTTAATTCTTATTGATAAATCGGTCAATATAAAAGATTGCATCTATTTTCACTTAAGTACGCACTAGTAACACTAACTCATATTTCCATACAACCCAATCTCTTTAAGGAAGCCGCAAAGAGCAACACAGATGACCATCACGTCAAACAAGACAAAATTCATTGAGAAAAGCCAAAACATTTGCAGGGAATACAAGGATTGTCATGACAATACAAACTGCATATAATTAATAGCTAGCATTGCAATATTTGGGATAAGGCAAGAACCTGAACTTGGAGCTGGAGCTGCTTAAGGTATTCAATGGCTTCATCGAGCATTGATGCCTTGTCAGTCTGTCGAAATTGAGAGGCAAAAAAAATCTTCATCAGTCAAAAGAGAACAAAGCTTCTGCAACAAGTTAAGTTTGCCGTCCTCACTAAGATGTCTGAAATGTATTTACCTTGTTAGAGTTAGGAATTAGACTTTGTAATGCTTTCATTTTCTCATTGATCCTGCTCCTCCTCCTCTGCAACACAATTGCCATCCATAAGGACTCAGCGATTAGTATGTTACATACTTAAACCATAAGTTAAAAAACACAAGCATGGAAGCAGCATTGTCCTAGTGTGAAAGACCAACCTTTTCTGACAAATTATGAACTTCAGCTGTCCTACTTCGCTTGGACGAGCTCCGAGACGGATTTGGCTTGGCAGGAACTTCCTCCAGCAACGCTTCGAGTCCCTACTACATTTAGCAAACATCACGAAATTGAACTCGCGCATAAAACTGAAAATACCACCAAAATAAGCTAATATGAATCCTTTTAATCTCCTCCCCTTCAAATCTCCCCATAATTAAAGTGTAACTCCGGTTAATCTCATAACTTCAGCCTAAGCCAATGTTTCCACTTCAGATCAAGCCCAAAAATATACTGCAATCTGACTCTTAAAAACAAGAAACCACTAAGGAAGAGATAAGATTAATCACTTTTTTTTTCCACAGGTGATACGGAATCCAATCTGCAACGACAAATCTCTGTAAAATACCACCGCTTCCTCAGCAACAAAACAGCAAAACACCCGCCAAACAAGACAAAAGAAAGAACCAAAAAAAAAAAAAAAAGAACATACGCTCACCTCGCTTTCACAGTCATAATCATCAGCTTCATTCTCGCTGGCCCCGACAGAAGAAGAAGCAGCGGCAGCAACCGCACTCACTCTCGCATTACCCGCGAGGAACCCACCACCCGAAGCAGAGACAGAGAAGTTGTTAACCCCGTCGGACGAGCCGACGGACGAGATCCCACCGCCGCCCTCGACCAGCCGGGACGGACCCCCGGAATTCTCCGCCCTCCGGCCCGAACGTTGGAGGACCTGGTGGAGGAAGAGCGAGATTTCGTCGGGCGGTTGAGGCGCCGCAGAGGAGGAGCACGTGGCTTCTCTCTCTCGCATGCCATCGCCCATAACGCCAACCTCTCTCTCTCTCTCTCTCTCTCTCTCTCTGCGCCTTTCGCACTTACAATCTCAAAGCCTGCAACACCATCAGAGAGAGAGAGAGAGAGTAAATGGGGTCTGCAGAGAAATTTAATGGTTCTTTTGCCTTTCTCGGTTATCGTTGCTTTTCCGTTGCGTTTGCTTTTGTCTACGCACACCCAGAGAGAGATAAGAGAGAGAAAGTGCTCACGTACTTACGAGCAGAGAGAGAAGAAGAAGATGATGGGGGTTTGTGTTCTCATTTTTTTTTTATTTTTATTTTTTTCCGCTTCTTTCAAAGATTGTGGGCGGAGATGGAGAAGCGGGATTAGTTTCAAGGGTGACGCACGTAGCGCGTGGCAAGAGCACGCGCCGAGATCTACGCGTTTGCGAGGGCCCCGTGGAGCGGTCGAGAGCAGCGATTGGTCCGTGCGGCGCTTCAAAGTGACAGTGCTGAGGTTAGCCGCCCGCGTCACGTGACGGTCACTAAAAGGCCGGGGGATGGACAGCGTAAGCCTCAGATTAAGGCGCATGTTGAGATTTAATTAATTAAATAAACTTAAGATTCTCTGTCCGTACTCGGTCGTGATGCACTTCAACAATACCAAGACCTATCAAGTTAGTTATAAATTCATTTTAAATTTAACATATATAATTAAAAAATGAATTTAAAAAAATTTAGAATTTCCTTTTTTGGCATTGCAAAAAAATGTACGTTATCGTCAGTCGTATCGCGTAAAAACAGTCGGGTCCACATGATAAATTTTTGATCAAATGACGACACAGAAAATCCAATGACGGAAATATTTTTGAGCTCATTTTTAGGTTTCAAACAAAAAAATATCATTATTTTTCTTAAAAAGTGAATTCCCGAAAAATACTTTCAAGAACCGTAATATTTTTTGGGAAATGAATGGCCAAAGAAGTGCATTAGGTTTAAGTAAGTTGTGAACCATTTGGTACTCATTTAATACTTATATTAGGAAAACTCTAGGTTTACATTCACACGGTACTAACCATGGTATGCTTGCCATAAACTATTTTAACAATTTTTTATTTTTTATTTGTAGCTGGCATTTGACCGTTCACTATCATTTGACAATGGACCTTCAGACTAGCGTACCTTCTTATATTATGTTTAAACCCATTTACGACTCAATTATTGGTTAGTTACAAGATAGATTTTTTCGTATTATGATTAGATGCAAGCATTGTTCGTCGTTTAAAATGTCCAAATAAGGAAAGAGGACAACTTCGAATGTCTATCATAGATTAGAAAGAGAGAGTTCGGAATTGCCTTACCTCATGAAATGAATTTAACTTTGTTTAGAAGAAATTTTAGGTGGGTAAATCGAATAGAGTATAAATTTCCAATACTTCTAACTTTCGATCACTTACTTATAGAGCCACCCGTTACCTTTATAATCGCAATTATTTAGTCGAAGTGAGATCAGCAATTTCCCTGACTCCTGCGCTAAACAATAACAGATTAAAATCTATAATTAACATTTTTAATAACTCTCCACTTCCAATAATTTTCTTGTATAACCACCACTCATTTCGTTTTAACCACAATTACCAAGCTTCATGCATGCGCTTAGCCTGTTTCAATAATAATAGTTAGGTTGCGTTTGATTCAGCTTTTTAATGGGATTTGAGCTTTCAAGTCCATTGGAAAAAATGTTGAGGTGTTTAGTAAGTCTTTTCAAGAAACATTTAGCCAAATGTCAACCTTGAAAAGGTTGAAAGCCCAACCATTTAGCCAAATGACAGCATTGGAAGGCTGAAAGCCCAATGCTATAGGGGCTTTTAGCATTTCGGAGTGTAGAATCCCTCATTAATGAAAATAATGAGTTGCCTATTTTGCCCTCAACCTTACTAAATATTAAATTTTACCCCTCTTAAAAGGTCAAACCCTAAATCTTCTATTCATCTTCCTTATTGAGTGAGCTCAGTGAGGGGTGAAGAAGGGCCAACGAAGGCCAACGAGGGTGGCGAGGGCCGCTTGGGTAGTGTGACCTCAGGCCTAGTTGCTTGGGGTCACACAACCCCCGTCGATAGTTGCTGGGTTGTGCGAACTCATTGCGACCCTAGGTGATAAGGCCACTGGCTCGTGCAACTCAAGCCTTGTCGCTTGGGGTCATACGACCCCAGGAGGCATAGGACCCCCAAGAGGCATAGGCTGACGATTGCCAATGCCAAATTCAACTCATCAGCTGGCGAAGAGTTTTGATTACTTTTTATCACAAAACACCACTTAATTCAAAGTTGCATTTTAAATGATTTTTTACCAAATGCCATTTGTATTTTCCCAAAATCACATTTGTATTTGTTCAAAGCCCATTTCTAAATCCAAACCAAATGTACGACAAAATGCAGTTTTACCCTCCCATACTCTTTATCCACTTGCTATTACAAATCCCTTACCTCAAACCTTTCTAATTGCTATATGAGTTATGTTACTGGATTCAAATTGGACCAAACATCTATTACAAATCGCTACCTTGAGTAGCTTGAATGAACGAAGGCAATTTGGTCTTCTAGACTAGTTTTCTTGGCATATTTGCGGATTTACAAAATGAGGATTATTTAAAAAAAAAAAAGGATAAGTGCACCGTAAGTCTTAGCTTATCTCAAAAGTGCCACGTAGGAGAGAGAAAATAACATAAAAATAACATTTGCATTTTAAATATTATATTAACAAAATAATTGGTGAACGAAGAATATTGGTATGATTTTTTTTTAATTTTCTCTCTCTTACGCAGAACTTTCAAAACAAGTTTAGAAATTCCAATGTACTTATCTTTAAAAAAAATTCGGGTAAATAAAACTGGGGACCTCTCTCTTTATATAAAACCTATATGTGTGTGTGGTCTTGGCTAATCCAAATAAGGAAAGGGGACACCTTCGGATGTCTCTCGTAGATTAGATGGAGAGAGTTTAGAATTGCCTTGCCTCATTGAAATGATATTTAACTTGTTAGAAGAAAATTTGGTGGGTCAACTGAATAGAGTATAACATTTCCAATAACTTCTCACTTTCGATCACTTATTATAGAACCACCCATTTCCTTTATAATCGCAACTATTTAGTCAAAGGTTAATTAGATTAGCCATTTTCCCTAGCTCCTTCACTAGACAATATCAAGATAAAAAAGGTACAATTAACATTTTCGATAATTTTTCACTTCCAATCATTTTCTTGTATAACCACCACTCATTTGGTTTTAGCTACAATTACCAAGCTTCACGCACGCGTTTAGCTTGTTTCGATAGTAATATTTAGGGTATATTTGGTTCAGCTTTTCAAGGAACTTTAGGCCTTCAAAGCCCCTTAAAAAAATGCTTGGATATTTGGCAAGCTTTTTCAAGGGCATTTAGCCAAATGCTATCCATGGGATTAGCATTAAGCTTTCAATATTTTTGGAATGTTGAAGGCTCCATTAATGAAAAATAATTAATTGCCTATTTTTCCCTCAAAACCTTACTAAAAATCAAAATTATGCCTAAAATTGAAACCCTAGATCTACTATTCATCTTCCTTCTTAAGCAAGGGCGGTGAGGGGTGGTAAGGGTCGGTGAAGGGCCAATGAAGGCCAAGGAGGGCCGAGGAAGGGTGACAATGGCTGCCTGGGTCATGTGACCTTAGGCATAGTCGCTTACGGTTGTGCAAACCCCATCGATGGCTACTAGGTCATGCAATCTCAAGCCTCATCGCCTGGGGTCGCATGACCCCAGGCGGCCTAGGACGATGATCGCCGACGTCAAATCTAGTTCACTGGCGGCTCGAGCCCTTCGTTGACCACGAAGGGTTTTGAATTTTTGCAATGAAAAGAATAAAAAGAAGAAATATGCAACAAAAAAGCGCTTTTCAATTTTTTTTTCGTCAAACACTATTTAATCCAAAGCTACACTTCAAAGGATATTTTACCAAATGCCATTCGCATTTCCCAAAAGTCAGTTACGCAAAAGATATTCACATTTGCTAAAAGGACTATTTCCAAAACTGAACTAAACGCACCCTAAACAAGGGCAAAATGCAATTTTACAGAACACCCCCCCCCCCCCCCCCCCCAAAAAAAACCCCACACAAGCACTCTTTATCCACTTGCCATTACAAATCCCTTAACTCCTAACTTTCCAATTGATACATGAGTTCTATTACTAGATTTCAAATTGGACCAAACATCTATTTCTCCGAGATTTCCCTTGTCACTTTTCTAATCCCTACCTCGAGTGGTTTGTAACGAACGAAGGCAATTTTGGTCTTCTAGACTAGTTTTTTTGGCAACATTAAATGCATTATAAGTCTTAAGGCTTCTCTCAAAAGTGTCGCGTAGGAGAGAGAAAAACATAAAGAAATAATATCAGCATTTTCACTATTATGCTAATAAAATAATTTGGCTAATGGAGAATACTGACACGATTATTATTATTATTTTCTTTCTCTCACGAGGCATTCTTTCAAGATAAGTTTAGAACTCTCGATGCAGTTATCCTTAAAACAAATTTGGGTAAATAGAAGCTAGGGACCTCTGGCTCTCCTTTTATATAAAACAAATACATGAACGTGTGCGGTCTTGGCTAATCTATAGTCCAAAATTGTGGCCGGAAATCATGACTGTCCCTACCGACAAATCATCCCACCATCAAAGAATTCGGTCAGAGGATCGGCCAATCGCTATCACCATCCATTCCCATCCCTGTGCAGTGTCCGCCCTCCCGACTCCAACGTCATCCCCTACAATAACGTTCGCTTCTCGCTTCCAATGTCCGTGAACCAATATATATTTTTTTTTTTTGGGGGGTCGAAATCCTTGAACGAGTATAATAGCCTGATTTCGAGCGCATGTAGCCACAAGTCACACGCCACGTCGCATCGGCGGATTGAATAGATCCCACGTCCCGAAAAGGGCGCTTCGCGCGCCAATTATGTGATATATATATAGTGCGACTAATTGATCATATTGTTCGAGTATATACTTCTCTGTCACACTAATATCTTCCCTCACGTGAATCCGTTTTATGTTCTTGTGCGCTCGAAAGTGGAAAAGAGAAAAACCCCTACAATGGACTCGACCGATATATTGCAATTGCTGATTGCGCGAACCATACATATGAAATCCACGTGATTAAGGTGCTGTTTATTTCTAGAAGAATGGATGATTCAAAAAATATTTTTCTAAAAAACATTCATTTGTAACGATAGAAAATATTTTCATTATCGTTAATAATTCATATCTAAATATTTTCGTGAAAGATAAGAATATTAATTTTATTTATTTATTTTTACAAGCACTACCAATGATTGTTTACGTGAAAATATCTTTCCATATATGGTGCAATTGATTCTTGTTAGGGCCAAGGACTTATCGTTGCGATCATCCAAGTTCACCCTTTTTCTCCCCCCCGATGCACGCCATCGTTGGGTCAACCTCGTTGCATCAACCCGCCACGCGTGGCGTGACGCCATTGGCTGAGGGGATCTTTGTATCCCACCCTACGTTACTAATAATACCCTACATCCGGGACCACGGAAGCATCCGCGTCAACATCATCTGGAGCGTCAGTCTCTCTCTCTCTCTCTCTCACTCTCTCCCCCAAAACCCGAAGGGAAAATATAAAATGAGGAGGGATCGTACCAGGAAGAACACAGAAAAGTTAATGGGGATAGGACGATCTGCCTCGAGATGCACACCACCCCACTATTCTCATCCGACGGCTGGGAATGTTTTCTAAAGTCAGATAGAGAGAGAGAGAGAGAGAGGGGAAGCTCCCAATTATTATTGGTCCGCCGCGGAATAAATTGAGGAATATGGTATGTTGAGTAACCTATATGAAGCAGAAAAAGATGAATGAAGGGCAAGCTAAATAGAGTCCATGGATAAGCATTATGGATCTATAAATACAAATCTATGTTAAGGTTAGTTCGTTTCGCGAAAAATAAATAATTCAAAAATTACTGCACCGAAAACAATTGATCCTATCATCTAGAGAAATCAATCAACCAAAATAGTTTTATTATCGAAAAAAATTATGCCTAGTTATTTTCGTAGATGATGCATGCATTTTTCGTTTGTTCGTTCTTATAAGAGATATAACAAATCAATTTTAGGAAGAGTATTTCCATGTATTTTGCGAAATAAACATGCCCTTGATTTAGAACAATTGTAATTGATGCTTCATTTGTTTCGCGAAAAATAGTATTTTAGGATACATTTCCCAAAAACAATCTCTTATCTCTAGCCAAAATGAATGGTCGGAGAATATTTCATTGTCTACGCAAGTATTTAGACACAAATTGTTTATTGGTAATAATTTCATCGGCAATTATTTCAAGCGATACATACTATTATTTTAAGAACATGCTTTCCAAATCACTTAGTTTTTGTGAAACTAATGGAGCCTTGGGTGGTTTGTTTGAATGAATGTATTTTAACGGAGTTAGTTTTCCAGAGTTTCACTTGTTAGGTTTACCGAAATGAGATCAACGTAAAACACTTTCCAATTAACGAAAAATTCGTGCACAAAATTAAGAAAGTGAATTCCTAAATTTAAAGAAATGAAAACACTTTTCGGAATTGCTCATCTCAATTTTTTTAATTTTTAATGTTTAGTCTTAAATTGTATAATATTTAATTTTTCTTATCTTATTTTTATTTTTTACTTGCTTTTTTTATTCTTTTCTTCTATTTTCCTTTTTCTCCTACCTTTGCCGCTCGCTGGCCTTAGTGACAATGGTTGGCTAGCGCGCCTGAGTGTAGGCTGGTTGCGGTGGAGGACATTGCGACGGAGGAAGAGGGAAGAAGGAAGAAGAAAAAGAAAAAAGGAAAATATATAATAAAAATAGAGTTTAAAAATTCAATTTTTTTTAATCTTAAGATAAAGTCATGAGATTGAAATTATTTTCAATGAAAATCAAATACTAGACAAAAAAAATTTCGGTCACATTTTAGTATACCACCAAACAAATGTCATTTTTCTGAAAAATAAATTTTTATGGATTTTTTCATGAACAAATGCACCATTAAGCGCTGAACGAGCTCAACCGGTATAGTGCATATCGATATATATATATATATATATTTGGATCAAGTAGTGCATATCTATAGTTGGATTTACGATTAAAACTCACTATTACCGTGCGTGCACATTTTATATTGTACATATATCAAAGGAGATGCTGAAAACAGTGACCTATGGACATGTCCTATTTCGGAGCTCATTATGCGATGCTGGTAATCTCGAAGGATGTGATGTCTTGA
This sequence comes from Psidium friedrichsthalianum, assembly GCA_019149425.1. Taxonomy (NCBI): domain Eukaryota; kingdom Viridiplantae; phylum Streptophyta; class Magnoliopsida; order Myrtales; family Myrtaceae; genus Psidium; species Psidium friedrichsthalianum. The sequence continues at coordinate 22,845 of JAGVVM010019429.1, forward strand.
TTGTCTTTTCCTAGTTCTCCGAGCTAGAAGTAGGCCATCCCAATTCCCTTGCTTTGTGCTTGTCTTTTAACTCCTGCTTTGTTCTGGTTTTGGGTTTCTTTGAATGGACGGGCTTCCTCGTTCTCTGACAATCTAAATTGTTGGCATGTCCATGCCTCTGTTGATGGTTTGATATTGAGGATGCGCTGGACCAAGCCCAAACCGGATATGAAGAGGATTTTATATGAAAGATACATGCGTGAATTGTGATAGAGAAGTTTCACATCGAAAAATTGATATGATTGAGCAGATAATATATTATGATTAGCGCATAACTTTATGATTTAAATTTTTAAGTAAATGTGAGTCCAATTGGATATGTTGATGAGTCGGACTTGAACTTCCTCTTAGCGATCTCTTGAACGAAGGTATCAGATTTTTTTTACGTGCTCCCAACTTGACTGGCCCTGCTTCTGCGTTAAACCTTGCCACACAACGTTTCCCAAAGCTGAATCCATGAGCGGCATGTGCAGATTCAATGTTTAGGCAACAAGCATGGAAACTTTAGGCCCCTCTTCGAGTTCTTCCTTTGGCAGTCACCATGTTGGAAACAATCTGGAAAGGCTCTTACATATGTCGCCGATTCCACTCATGTCCGCAAGACGAGCATTTAAACCCTTTGAATCAACCTCCCTAGCTGTGTAGAGATCATCTAATCTCTTTAGCCACGACATGATTCCCGAGCATGAATGAAATTTCTCACATATCGACATAATCTTTGTATGTCTCCTAGATGTCTGAGTGTGGAAAGTGGTGGTTAGTGTTCCTTTGCTTGCTTACTGGTTGATCAAACTCTTCCGCTTACTGGCTCATCAAGCTCATCCTCCTTTGGAGACAAGTGGGAACTGAAGTTACTTTAAGAGTTGATTGTCCTAATTTCTTTTTGTTCACATCAGAATTTACGCGACATCCTATCCTTGTGTCAGTGCATCACTATGCTACCGGCACCCTCATAGCCTACAAAGATGAGCTTGGTCACTATTGCTGCATGGCTGCCAAATCAGTGGTCTTCCGTGTCCCGATTATAAACACGTTCTTACGGAAATGGCAACAGGTTAACCATGCTTCGGATATGCTGCCAAAATGCAAAGCCTATGAACTGGAGCTCTCTAAGTTGCTTAATGCTGCTAGACATATAGGCTTTTGCGTGTGGGTATGTCATCTTGGCTCCAGTTTTATCTTATGTATTGGCTGAAGCTAGACTGTTATTTGTTGATGACATAATTATTCGTTATATCGAGCTACTGTATCTGGCATTTTGATAGTGATGTTGTTGTGATTTTGGAGCTGCAAGGTGAAGAATTTTGCTCGTAGCTTGAGATTTCCATTTACTTCGCAAAATCCTATGCTTAGATGGGTTGGCAACCAGTGTTTATATTTTCCTAGCAGGCAGGTTATGAGTATGATCAACAGGGCGTTTGACAAAATAATTTCCGCATATATGCATCTTTCGGTGCAGTTGCACCACCTTATAACGTTTCCAGACTCCTAAACCATTCTTGAGGTGGTTGCGTCAGAAAGGCTGTAAAGTTGGAATTGTGAGCAATGCCGAGTACTGATATCGGGATGCGGTTCTTCCAGCTAGCCTTGAGATCAAAACCAAGTAGACAAACTAGTGTTGGATGGCCAACATATAATTATGGTTTCACAGTTTCCAATTTAGCTTTACGCATGATAAGCCCGAATTTATGTTTTGTTGTCCGCACAAAATGGTCGTGGCGGAATTATCATTTTAATTTTAATAAAGCATACTTGTTGAATCTCAGCATCGGATGAGTTGATTTAAGTTTTTTTAACTTGCTAGTCAATAACAGGGGATTTGATGCTCAATCTATTGGAGTGTCCATGCACGTACACGTAACTTGTTTTATCCCTAAATTTTGTTGTCACCTCACCGAAACTCTGAGAAACAATGTTATGAGCTTGGTTTCAAGGAATCTTGTGCACCGGAGGAAGTTAAAATGAGATTCCAGTCTCGCCATTTTCGTTTTGTGCTGCTAGACTTTGTGCACTGATATGGCATCTCGGAAGGGCAAACTATAATCTTGTGAACAAAATTGTCTCTCGCATTATGGAAGTTCTTCAACAGCTAAGCATAATAATGACTTCTAGTTGCTCTGAGAGCGACAAACTAGATGTTACAGAAAGCAGACAGAGCAAAGAAGATAAAAAAATTTCCGCGGAACATCTAAGCTTTTAGAACAATGGTTTAAGCTACAATGCGAATTGATCCGACAACCAAATCTCCTCCCTTGGGGCTTAAAAAAGGGGAGGCCATAGAGGCTAAGGGCTCTCATGTTGAAGTTGGGAGTCTTATCCTTCCTCCCCCCCTTTTTTTTTTTTTTTGTTGTTTTTTTTTTTTTTTTAAAAAAAATGCCCTTTTTGGAATACTGAAATAAGAAAACTAAACTCCTGTGCCGTTCCATTCGGGAGCGGTCCCCCTATGAAAATTTTCAAGCTTAGGGGGGTTTTTTTGTAACTAGACCCGGAAACTGGGGCCCCCCAGTTAGGTCCCCCGATTCCCCCTTGAGGGGGGCCGGTCCCCCCCAAAAAAAGATTTTTTTCCCATTAGAAAAAAAAAATTAAATTTTTTTTTTTTTTTGAAAAATAAGTTTTAACCCCTAATTTTTTTTCCCCTTCCCTTTTTTTTTTTCCCCAATACCTCAAACTCAATCTTTCTTTTTCCTTTTGCAAAATCGACACTCGCCGGTCCCCCTTGCCCTTTCACGCAATGTAACCTCTTTGAAATCGTTTTTTTTGGGTCCCCCCCAAATATGCAATCTTCAATCGTCGATCCGTGGTTTTTTTTTTTTTTTTTTCCCCACTTTGGG
>JAGVVM010019430.1:0-17501 GCA_019149425.1 Psidium friedrichsthalianum
ATAAATTCGTGAGGCTAGTGACCTCCATCTTTGTGCATAGGACTGAAACCCTTCTTTCTCCTCTTTGTCCATCTGAAGGAGATCTGCTCGGGTTTGGGACATTTGCCGTACCAGGCTCATGTCTGTCCATTCTTTCTTTCACCTTGAAGACTGAAGCTGCCAACTTTCATCATCTCCTCCATGGCGATCAATCGTTGATTCTGGCTTTCAACCCTAGTGAGGGCAACCGTAGTGAGAGTGCGTCCACTCGTGACCTGTGTCTGATTCACTTCTCTCAACCGCTGGAGCGAATTCAACAATCTTTCAGAGGCAAAATTCGCCTGTTCTCTATGTTTATCGAGTCGTTCTGTGACATTTGATTCCATCAACCTGTCGATCCCTCCTTCATGTGTCACTGTTGGGAATAATCTCGTCAATCGTTACAAATGAGTCCTCCTCTAAGTGGTCCTTTTCGAGCTCATCTTTTTCATCGTCCATGCCTCCCCACCCATCAGGCACTACCTCCTCAGCTTTTTCAAAGAAACGTGGGGGAATTGAGTATAACACCTTGAAGTTGTAACCTCCACTATCCTGCCCCAAAGTATCCACGATCTCCCCTCTTTTACGGGCTTCTTGGATAAATCTTCTATCCTCATCCTGGCGGGTCTTTGCTAGCTTGAGATCTTCTTCATCCCACATGCTCCTCTACTCCCCCAAAGATCACACCCACAACCTGATGGTCCGGAGAGGGTTCTGTTGCACGTTCGGCTCCGTCTTGTCAAATTCCAGGATATGGTTATCAATGAGGGCTTGGACCTTGAACTTCAGTACCATGCAATTATCGACATTGTGCCCCTTCTCTCTCATGTGATAGACGCATGATTGGCTCGGATCATAACCCGGGAATCTTGAGGGATTCAGTCGCGGTGGCTCCTTGGCAACTAGTCTCCCCTCTAACAGCATTGGGAGAAGCTTGGATAACGGCCTGGGGAGTGGGGTGAACTGCTTAGGAGGTTGCTTCTTTTTCGGGTAATTCGGCTTCTGTACCGACCATGACGAATTTTCCTTGCGTCGAGGTGGAGTTGGAGAACAATTTTGGCTGATGGGGTTAGGCACAAAAGCCACATCGATGTTGGACTCCTTTTCCTCCCTTGCAGGATACTGTCGTCTAGTTATGGCCTCAGGTGCCTTCTCTCTCTCATTGCCCATTCCAATCTCTCGGCTACCTTAATGAGGTGTACAAAAGTTTGACACCCAGAGGTGTTTAATCTGTCAAAGTACTCATAGGGTAAGCCTTCAGAAAGAGGTCCACGAGCTCATCTTCAGGGATCGCCGGCTTAACTTGCGTGGCCAGAGCTCGCCACCTTTGGGCATATGTACGTATCGCTTCATTCTTTCCCTTCGTCGCCTTAGCAACTCCTCTCTAGTGGGGGCCGTCGCGGTGTTGAACTTATATTGATGCAAAAAATCCTCAGCTAGATCTTCCCAGCCATCATAGTCCTCGAGATCCAACTCAATAAACCAAGCCAGAGCAGCGCCCGCCAAGCTCTCTTGGAATGTGTTCATTAATAGAGGGACATAGTCGGAGTAGTGCGCCATCTTGCGCAAATAGTACTTCAGATGAGCCCGAGGACAGCCCGTCCCGTTATACTTCCTAACGAACTCTGGCTCTTTATAGTCTGGTGGGACTTCTATCTTCGCAAAGGGAGATATTTTGTCAAAGCGGGCCAGCTCGTACCCTTGACTACTGAGGCACTCCTCGATCTTCGCGAGTCTCCTTGCACCTTCCTCTATCTTACTTGCGGGCCTTTCCTTCTTTTCTGCATCCAAGTCGATAACCACAGGTGAAGGTTTGGGCGGTACCTCGACATTCAGTGTTTGTTCCGCCCTCAGTGTGTCTGCTTCGCCCGTGGCTTGGGTTACTCCTGGAGGGCCTGATGGAGATGGGTGAGCAGACTGCTCCGGATCGGGCGATTGGGTATTCTTCTCCTGAGCTGCCATCATCATAGCCTTCATTTCAGCCAACATCGTGGCCATTGCATTCACTTGCGTCTCGAGATTGATCACTCTGGGACTCAGTTCTTGTTGTTCCATTCTCGTCCTCAAGCGGGTTCTAATGCGGCTACGTGTTGTTTCCGTGATTAACGAGTACCTGTTTTTATCATAGAGAAGTTAGAATGGCGAATATCGCAGTTAAGCACGTACTTAATCCAGTTAATTCCATGTTTTCGCATGATTAATGAGGGAAATGATTGCCATGCCGGTCTTTGACCTCGCAAAAGAATTTCTTTTCATCATTACCCACTAGAAAGCATGTTATTAAAAGAAGCGTAATCCATGCCAATAGTTTTCGAGAATTTGAACAAAAATGCTATGATATGCATAAACTATATCCGAATATGTCTTATTACAAAAAGAAATGCTCCCTAAGAGCGCTCAAACTAAACATGACATGTTGATATGGCCTAATCTCGATGGGAATTTCTCTTCATCCGAGTTTGAGGCGCTTCGAGGCTAAAGTGTCTTCAGCTTCTTCAGAAATATCGATTTCCCAGCTATGGACTTCCCCATCTTCATAGTAAGGCAGCGGTCCCATGTCTTCGGGTACATATGGCTCCACTCCAGGTACGTAAGGCACTATGTATTCCGGCACATAAGGTTTCACGAAACTACGCCTGATTGCCTTGAAGTACTGAATATAATCCGGTGAGGCTCTATGAATGTCCATCTCTCCTTCTAAAGAATCGGGCCATTTGATATCTTGCAGTGGGGAGTTATTCAGGCTCTCCTGGATATGCTTCACCTTGCTGCGAGTTGCTCCTTATCCTCCTCTGAGAGAACGCCCGACGGTATATCGAATGAGAAGATCCCTGGTGTCTGGGGTGGAGGGATCTCCTGTAGGACTCCAAACTGTCTGACCATGCGGAGTGGGTAGTATGCTGCTCCGCCGGTAATGCCTAATAAGGGAACAGGGTCTCCGTCGTTGCAAGTGAGACGTGCCTTGGAGAATCTTGGCCACCTAAGCGCCATCGGAGCTGTTTTGGCTCTAGGTCTCGAGGAACTCTTTCCATTCAGTAAAGGAACGTTTGGTGACTTCGGATTGATTTTGGACAAAAGACTTGATTGGATGAGTGTATTGGCTAATTTCTCTAAAGCTCATGCGAAGATGGTATTTCTTTATGTGAGAGGTGAACCACATGTAAGGAGCTCGGATGAGGCTTGGAAGATGCCCTTACCTCGGGTTCTATAGCGGTTGAGGGAAATGAACAGTTTCAGCTAGAATGAGATTGGAATAGTCCCACCCGCAGCAAACTTGTCTAGCAATTATCGACATTTTTGGGTCGAAAGTAACTGGAGAGATAGGAAAAGGATGAAGCTAAAGAATGCTAAAAATGAATGCCCTACCAGACTTGGTTCCTTTATCTATGGGAAGGCGAGAGAATCTTTCTATTAGGAACAATAAAGGGAATCTACCCGAATTGCTTTTGAGGATAGGCAAGATTTCAGAAAGACCGGTATCCAAAAATTCGCTAAGGCGCTCTTGGGTTCTATTCCTATGGGTGGTTGTACAGGCGAGGATTGGTGAAACTAGCCCCGATGACGGCACTATATTCCTCCAATGTTGGCGCGAACTCTAGCCTCTCTATGTTGAGGTGACGATGCTGGGGTCCCAAAAATGGGCCAAGGCCTGCATAAGAGGAATTTGACACTGCACTTGCATCAACTCCAGCAAAAACCCCAACTTTTTCTTGACGAACGCCTGGTTTGCTTCGTTGAGGTCATCCCACCAAGCCCGGAGCTCGTCCTTAGGGACGGGGATCACCTGGATTCTCTTTTTCCCATCAAGTTCTAAAATCTAAAGACATGGAATATTTTGAAAAAAAAAAAAAAAAAAAAAAAAAAAACAAAAAAAAAAAAAAAAAAAAAAAAAAAAAAAAAAAAAAAAAAAAAAAAAAAAAAAAAAAAGAAAAAAAAAAAAAAAAAAAAAAAAAAAAAAAAAAAAAAAAAAAAAAAAAAAAGCAAAAAAAAAAAAAAAAAAAAAAAAAAAAAAAAAAAAAAAAAAAAAAAAAAAAAAAAAAAAAAAAAAAAAAAAAAAAAAAAAAAAAAAAAAAAAAAAAAAACACCAAAAAAAAAAAAAAAAAAAAAAAAAAAAAAAAAAAAAAAAAAAAAAAAAAAAAAAAAAAAAAAAAAACAAAAAAAAAAAAAAAAAAAAACAAAAAAAAAAAAAAAAAAAAAAAAAAAAAAAAATAAAAAAAAACAAAAAAAAAAAAAAAAAAAAAAAAAAAAAAAAAAAAAAAAAAAAAAAAAAACAAAAAAAAAAAAAAAAAAAAATAAAAAAAAAAAAAAAAAAAAAAAAAAAAAAAAAAAAAAAAAAAAAAAAAAAAAAAAAAAAAAAAAAAAAAAAAAAAAAAAAAAAACTAAAAAAAAAAAAAACAAAAAAAAAAAAAAAAAAAAAAAAAAAAAAAAAAAAAAAAAAAAAAAAAAAAAAAAAAAACAAAAAAAAAAACAAAAAAAAAAAAAAAAAAAAAAAAAAAAAAAAAAAAAAAAAAAAGAAAAAAAAAAAAAAGAACGAAAAAAAAAAAACAAAAAAAAAAAAAAAAAAAAAAAAAAAAAAAAAAAAAAAAAAAAAAAAAAAAAAAAAAAAAAAAAAAAAAAAAAAAAAAACAAAAAAAAAAAAAAAAAAAAAAAAAAAGAAAAAAAAAAAAAAAAAAAAAAAAAAAAAAAAAAAAAAAAAAAAAAAAAAAAAAAAAAAAAAAAAAAAAAGAAAAAAAAAAAAAAAAAAAAAAAAAAAAAAAAAAAATCAATTGGCATGGATTACTAAAAAAAATGCAAATTGCATATGCAAATGCTATGGTGATGCATGAAATCCCTCAATTGCATATTTCTACTTGGGTGAAACAAAGATTAGAGTCTCTTACTTGACTTAGATGTGATCGAATAAGAGTCTAATTGATATTTCACCTCAAGAGAATTATGTAATCGAGGAAGGTCATTCAAATGATTAAAGTAATGCCAACCTCACATTCCATTGATTAGGGCGAAACCAGAAAGCATACAACTGATAAGGATCCCCAGTACATGCGTATCTAAGGGAAAGGATAGAGTAGGGACACTGGCGAAAGGGACCCTATACTGATATCTAAAAACTTGAAAGTAGAGCTGGAAGTAAAAACCAATGGAATGTGATACTATCGTCGTAAGAGAAAAGGCTTTTCACTTGGTCTTCAGGCTCCAACTTCGAAGTTCCTTTGAGCGACAGTCCCACTTCCACATGTTCCTCACCAACAGGTAGTGCCTTAGTGCCCTCTTTCCGCTATGGGTTTCTTCTTCAAGGCTATGCGCTTCGGGCGAGTCCTAATAGCTGGACGTTGCCCCTTCTTCTCCCAAGGTGCTGACATCGGCCTGTTCTCCTTGGCGATGCGTTCCTCCTTTAGACGGCGACGCTTTTCCCTGACCGACTGTTACGGATCTGCTTTTGAGTGTCGCGGTAGGATTCCAAGAATTTCTCTGTATCCCTTTTTAGTTGGATATTGTCTATGTGGAAGGTGGTGTGGCAATCTTCCGGTGGCCCTAAATTCCTTCCAGTGAGCTCTCGTCCGTGCAGGAATCGGGTGAGATGAAACCTAGTATTGGGGTAGGCCATACCACCTTCTTCTCGTGGCGAAAAAGTTCTAAGTCCGAAGCAATGACACGAGACATCGACAATCTATCCTAAAGTTGGCATTAAATTTAATCACTTGCATGAGAATGATATGCTCGACGAAAGAAACGTGAACATGCTCATGTCGTGAGTAATTGAACGTATACATATATAAAAAAGGAATAGATACGAGGAAGGAACAAACTTACCAACCGTACTCGAAGAAAGATTTTTGTTTTTAGGTTTACCACCGTCCACAGACATGCGCATGAGACAAGTGAGGGTTGGACTCTAAAAGCGCGGGTATGGAACCTATGGCCAAGGCTCCCACGTCCAGATGAAGCAGATTCCCCCCAAAAGCACCCGCCCAAGAGGGTTGGAGATCGCCAATCAGGATATGAGCGGGCGAATACAAGAGTCTCAAGTGCCATCAAACACAAGATCCTCTCGCACCCTTTCCCTATCTAAGGTAATCCTAAGGGGTGGTTGCAGTCAGGGTTTGACCGCGGGTGTGTACGAAGTGTCGTGATTGCTAGATATGCAGGACATGCACAGCAGTTTATATCAAACACCGCTTCTATAATCACATTCATAACCATACATTCCCAAACTCCAACCTGCAGAAAACAATGTCAGCAATCACTCCACCCCTTATTTCTCCCCATCTGCAAAAACATTTAACACGATGGTTAACATACGCACCTCACCTTCAAGAGTGCCTGCCGAAAACATGTCAGAAAACACTCAACTTTTTAAACGGCTCAAGTCCTCTAATGGGTTAGAACCGAGTCCCCAGTGGAGTCGCCGTCTGTCGCGACCCTCCCGAAAGGGGGGAGGGCTAATGGATTGCTAGGCCCATTTGAGATAGCTGAGCTTCGCTCGGGCCCTCCCAGGCCCATACCAAATTGCGTTGGAAGATTTAAAATCGAGGTCGACCTAGTGTGGTCGGGTGACATGTGATCAGTGTGCATGCCATCGGAGTCGCCACCAATCATTTATTGGAGGGTATGATCGAAAACCCTATCGAGCGATTGGGAGAAATCATTCGATTCTGCGAAAACCAGAGATTGGATTCGGGGACTTAGTTACGCGATATTTCTATCGACGCCCTTTCGGTACCTATTTTGAGTGATTTTCCTATTATAAAGAGTTCATGCAGGCGAGATTGGGTAAGGTAGGCTTCTGAAAGTCTAAAGGGTTCATGCAAATGGGAGTAGCTATCCTATTAATCACAATCATAGAAATAATACCAATCAGGAAATCAATTCAGAGAGAAATCACGTCAAGAAGCGGTCAAACCAACACAAATGGGAGCCCTAGAAGTCGAGGAAACACACCAATTTAGGTTCGAGGGTGATTCGGATCCTTTGGGAATGATTTTGGGTTAATTGACCAGAGGGCAAAAACGGTCATTTTGGAAGGATTTTTTGAATTTTTTTTATGAGGCGATTTGCCCATGAGGGGCAAAATCATCATTTTGAAAAGATTGGAAAGGAAATCATCAAAAATAGGATTGGCTAGTTGAAATAGCCCATTTCCTAATTTTTGAGAATTTTGAGAATTTTTTGGAATTTTTTCTGGACGATTTGCCCATGAGGGGCAAAATCGTCATTTTGAAAAGATTGGAAAGAAAAATCATCAAAAATAGGATTGGCTAGTTGAAATAGCCCATTTCTAATTTTTGAGATTTTTGAGAATTTTTTGGAATTTTTAGAAAAAAAAAAAAAAAAAATGATTTTCTAGGAATTTTCCATTTTTTTGGATTTAAAAATCAATTTTTGATTGGTTTTTTTTTTAATATTCGATTTTTTTTCGGACCGGGCCGGGTTGGCCCGGCCCAGACTGTATGGGTCCCGAGTCGGTTTAAAATGACGTAGTTTTGGGTTTGATTTGAATTTTTATTTTTTTCTTATTATCGACAAAATAGCCCATCGGGGAGTTTTCTCGCACTAATTCCCGACTCCTCGGGACACTCAACGGGAAATCCATACATCGATACAAACTACAACATACCAGGAACGACGCGAATCAGAGATATGCGAGTAAAACGCGCCAAGGCATGACCGAAAACCCACGAAAAAATCGATGTTGGTTGCCTCACCAGACTTAGTTTTTTTTTTTTTGTCAAAGAGGCTGCTCGTGGAGGCATTTTAACACATTATTTTCGAGCATCTCGACACACCCAGCAACAGAAACACGCATTGACGCAAACTACAACATGCAAGGGATAGTATAAAGTAATAAAATGACAAAACGTGCATGGGAGAATCAAGGGAAGATCGCCCGAATGTGTGAACCCGAGCAGCTCAGGGGACCTGGGTTTGAACCCAAGCGCATAGACAGGCTATGCGCCTATTTTCAAGCTCGAAAATCTCCCATCTCGCGCACCCTTTTGGAAAAAGAGTTCAGTGTTAGATGAACTACGTAACACAAGGTTTTCGAAATGCCAAACTTCCCAGCAAGAGATCAAATGCACGCATCGCAAACATGCCGGGAAGAAGCCTTCACGCACCGCTCAAACACTTAGCCAAAAATTATCGGGGTTCCCTCTAGCTTCTGAGCTCACTGAGGCATCTTTGAAGCCCCGTATCTCGGTCCACAAACAAATCAAGAGGAGCCATTCATACCGTGCGGAAGAGGGTGGAATGAGGTTTTAGAAAACTTCATGGCTTGGAAAATGGTCGAACGACCGTGCTAAAAACGGGCCACGAACAGGCCCCTTCGCACTGCCCCCAACACTTAGAAAAAAAACAGCAACTGCCCCTAGCTTCTCAGCTCACTGAGGCGTTTTCTTGGACTCATAACTCGACCCTCATTTATGGAAAATGGCAAAGAAACACACCAACACGAAAAGCCATATATTGGGAACAAAATGAAACAAAAATGACCCAAACGTACGTAGGATGAGAGAGAAAATCACCCCGAAAGTCGGGGGTTTGAACTGCTTGAAACTCAATCAGGGCACAAACCAAGCCAATGTAGGGTATTCCCGACCTCGTATTATCCTCAAAGATTGAACCGAGGGCAACCGAGGATATATACGTGTTCTACTATGTACCAGAAACACAATCAATCAGGAATCTCCCAAAAATACTCATGGTAAGATAATGAAAAATGAGCACGAAGCGAGCAAGTTGGACCGAGTGCAACACTTAGGCAAAATTTCCAGATTGAATTTCCAGATTTGATCAGACTAATGAGGCAACTTTGGAAGAGCATATCTCACACCTCGGCCGTAACCAGGGGCAGCACAGCATATCAAAACGAAGATCTACACATGTAGAATGCATTTGAGTAAAGAAACGACCAAATATCACATGAAATCACCACGAAAAACAAGTTCAAAGTCGGGGGTTTGAACCACCCGAAGTATTTCATCGAACACGTTACGCGCATTGTTAGAAAACATGTATCCAGGGCGTTACACGTGAAGCCGAAGCACGAAATACTACAAAGAAGATGTAATAAGCATGTAGGCATGTATAAGTATGGTTGGTTTGGTCCCATTTGACCCCAGAATCAAATGAAACCAAATCGGGCAAAAGGCTCAAACCAGAGAAAAACAGTAGGGTATTTGCGTTACCTTTTCCGGCGACTCAGGTGGCGGATGGACGTCGGTGATGGCTCGGTAGGTAGGTGGTGTGTAGGTGTATCTTGGTTGGGTGGTGGTCTCTCAGGGAGCCTCTCGGTGTGCTCTGAAATCACTCGCGAAGACCCCCTGTTGGTCAGCCCAAAACAGCTCAAAAACAGCCATGGGACCTCCCTCTCTCTCAGTTTTTCTCCAAAAAATCGTGAAACCCCGAGCCTTGGACATCGTCCCTTTCTTATAGAGCTCATGGCGCATTCGTACGCATGATCTCCCTCTTCGTACGTGCTCGGCCAGCTCACACATTCTTCCCCAATGGGATTTTTCGTCGACCTCCCCCGTACGCGAGCTATCCGCGCCTTTTTCGTACCCATTCGGCACGCACAACACGCCAAATTTGAAGGGGGAAGGTTCTCGAATCATTTCGGGGGAAGACGTGGCATGTGTTGCTCAAAACGGTCGCGGATTTGGTTTATTTTCGCCGGTCTTCGTCGGGGTTGCAGCAGCAGCGAAAATGGGGCTGGGGACGATGTCTCCGGCGGTGGCGAGGCGTGAAAATGGGCTTAAAGTGACCGGAGGAGGGTGCTACTCAAAACCCACGGTCGGTCGTCACTAATCAGGCCCAATTGGTCGCTCAATTTGGTCGATTTTCGCCAAAGGGTCTGCTGCGCTTGAACAGTACCACGCATGGGGAAGACGATAAACAGTACCGGGTCAAACGGGTCAAACCCGCTCGACCAGTTGACCGAAATCATCAAATTGGCCCCATAAATTACCTTTTTTCGAAAAATTGACACCGAAATTGAGTTCTCCAGCATGTTTTCCATCTAATAGAGGTATTTTGGGATAAAAATGTTAATTTAGTGCAAAAATCCCAAATTTCAAATTTGACCCGAAATTGGATTTTCAATAAATCAAGGCCTAAATGAATGAATCAAGCCAAACCCCTCTATTAATGGATTTAGAATATCGAAAAGTATAGGGTGATGGATTTTATTTTCATGGGTGCCCTAAAAAATTTTAATTTCATTTTTGATGATTTAGGGGCCAAATTAAAAAATAAAAATTCCAATTGAGCCCTTTTGTCAAAATTGAGAAATTTCGGGCAGCATTGGACCGAGATAAAAATTTTGGATATTGGAAGGGGATGCCACAACTCATAAAAAGTGAAAAATTAAAATCAAAGACTCAAATCGCATTTTTAAGCCCGATTTGGAGTTACGTTTGTGAAGGAACACATAATTCCAAATTTGATTTTTTAGATTTAATTGGGCAGCATGAAAAGGGATTTAAAATAAAAATATGGGATATTTTTCCTATTTTTAGGCCACGAAATCTATTTTTCATGATTTTTTTGGATATTTTCCTAATATATGAAAAATAATAAAAAAAAATGAAAATTTTCAAAAATAATTTTTTGTTCAAAATTGGTTCCTTAGGCTTGGTCAAAGCTTCCAAAGTTGATTTTTTAATTAATTTTCTTAAAAAAAACATGATTAAAATTCAGGTGTTAACACAACCCAAAATCTACGCTCGGTCAAACCCCTCAACCTAAGGTCTATCATCTAGACCTCGTCGATCTCGCTCCAATCTGACTGCCAGGTAAGCTCCTCTAGGTCCTCCTCGTACTTTAGAGAGGAAGGCTCGGTGTCCATCGAATCGCCCTCAGCGTGGCTATCGATCACCATCCGTCCTGCGCGACGATAGCTGCTCGAGCAACTTAGGGTCAAGTATCTCTCCTGCATAAGTGGCAGGGCGAAGCAGCGTAGGGTCATTCTCCTCAGCCTTTGAAACATCGAACGTTCGCACGAGTCCCACGAAGACCTGATCTCTCTCTACCATCCAAGCCTCATACCTATGTGAGACCAGGAGAGGACTACCATGATCTACCCAAATAGTGGTCAGGTGTCTGATCCAAAGGGTACCATCCTCCTTGACGTAGTGGCTAATCTCTGTCTCTACCTCCACTGAGAGTCCAAAAAGTACCATGGGTACATCCATTACTGCTATTAGGGATCTGAAATGTTGGCAACCAATGCCAGTGAGTCAAAGACTCAATAAGCTCGCCACTAATTCTAGCGTAGGATAAGTATGCTAGTCGGTTCGGTCCTATCCTGTAGTCTACGGCTAGCCAATACTCCCTATCTAGGCTCTCTCCAACGGCGACATAAGCAAATTACACAGGCGTAGGCCAATCTACCAGTAATTGCATATTGATTGAAAATAATTCACATGCAGGAATGAATCATCAAGCGTATCAAAGTCTCGTGTTCAATGCACAATGCACAATGCCAAATCACATGTGACCACCCCATACTCTACAGGCTCGTGTCCCAACCGCGTGTGGTACGCCTCAAGTTGACACGCTTATCTCTCCAGCTACCCCGTGCCTCGCACTTTAGGCCGCATCGTGCCTCCACCAGGTACGTTAGGTCAGCACACTTATTTCTCCATTTCCCATGCGCCTGGCGCCTTACATGGCCGTTCTCCCCTTGTCGCTCCACACAACAGTGCATTCCATACTCATGCTCAATCGGTGCCAAATCACATCGCACAGTGCACACTCATGCATTTTCAGACAATTGATCAATGTGCGTACATAGCATGACATGACACAATACTTGAGAGTAAAACATAATATGTCAATTCGTATGATCGGTAAATTCCATCGAGCGTACATGATTTTCCCCATACATGTTTAATCATATTTACTCTCAAGGTTAAATTCTGGCCCATCAATCACTTTTGATCTATTAACTTCCATTAGTCTCTAAATTTTATTCTTACATCATCCATGGACCACGTATGGCAATTCCTAGCTCAAAGTCCACTCATCTTGCTTAATTTCTTAAGTAAGCCCATTGGGCCATTGTAGCAAAACCTAATTCTCTTGAGCCCATTTTAACCTACGGCCCACTTCCATAGCTTGGGCCCATAGTGTTTCATTCTCAATCATCCAAATCAACCCATTAAGTCCCCTAATGTAAGCCCATGTCCCAGTCTTATTCAAATTCTTGCATTAGGCTTAATTGGGCCCACTAGTCCATTTCAAGCCCAATTCAAATCTTAGCCCATGGTTCGCACTTGGGTCCTCAAAATACTCTTTTAGACTCAATCTAGACCATCCTAATAGGCCCTAGAGGTCCTTGCCTAAGCCCAATACCAATTCAAGCCCATTAAGTCCTTTTTGGCCCAATTCGATCTACGGCCCATTATCGCACTTGGGCCTTCTAATTTCTCTCTTAAAATTTACCCCAAAATAGCCCATTAGACCATAGAACTCACGTCCAAGCCCACTACCATAAAAACCAACCTAGGCCCATCAAGCCCAACTAGCCCAAATTAACTTTCTAGCCCATTACTACCCACACCACTCATTTTCACGCCCCAAATGAAATTTCACAGCCCACATACACCATATTCTTGCCTTCCAACAGATTTCTAAGACCACGAACAGCCCGCATCGTCAAAATCCCAAAACCGGCCTTAACTGTTCTAACGATTTATCACGATTTCAAGTCGATTTGCACACATCAAGAAATCTAACAACCAAGCCAATCACATATACAACATTCCTAAGCTAAGATTAGTGGGTTTGCTTATCGAAATGGGGCTGAGATGACGACAGCAACGGCGGAGACGAATGGCAGCTGAAAAGGAGCTCACGGCCAAGGGAGGAGTACAGCAACTTGGGGGCTGAGTAAAGGCTAAACGGGACCACAACAAGCTAGAAAACAAGGACATGACATAGATATAAATCCCCTAGGTTCTCAAGGTCAGATTATGACCATAGAATGTAAGCACGAAATGGACTCAAAAAAACAGTTTCGTCGACCGAAATATAAACGCACGAATGGAGGCCCAAATCATATCGGATCGGAGTGAAATCAAGTTCTGTGAACTCATCTCAGATTGGGCTACAACATAACCAAAATTTAGAGAGATCCAATGGTTGAATTTTCGTCAGCGCCGTTGAAGTTGGGTGGCTGCAGGGAAGTCTGATTCTGCACAGGGTCACGGTTTGGCTTGATTTCAGGGGGTTTCGGGAAGGATCTGGGAAAAGGCTTCCAGATCTTCAAAGCCCTTGTCTTAACGATCGTGTGGGAGAAACAGAGAGTTGTTTGGATTCCGGATGAGCCCGAACGGGCCGTTTTCGTCCGGTGCGCGCAGGAACCCGGAAGACGTGAGAGGGAGAGAGAGCTTCGGGAGGGAGAGAGGGAGAGAGGTCTGGCCGAAAATGATAGAGTGAGGGGGAGAGAGAAGATTATAATATTTATACTAGTTAAAATTCAAAAATAGCTAGTGGGGTTAGGTAATGGGGTTTGTCATATGAAGGATGTACTTTGATTGGCTCTTAAATGATTTAATGGTACTTGAGTTGACTTTGATTGATTGATTGATTTGACATGATTTGATTGATGTGACAACTGACGAGACATTATCTGGGATGCGTGCCAAATGCACCAATCGGATCTCGAGCGCGAACGAATTTCAGACTGAAATTGACATTGTACTAACGTCCACTCTAAAATAATTCAATTATTCTAATTCTAAGACTGAGCATTGATCGGGGGCATTTCGTAAATTCTATCTCACGTCTTGTTTCGCGATGTTCTCCGGCTGTCTGCCCGACTGGCAACGCCTCAGCAACTAAATCCAATTCTCCATTGTAATTATCATAAAATTCGATTGTCCAAGGTCGAATTCATTTAGTGATCAAATTCATTAAATTATGACTCTGTCAAAATCTCAGACCAACGGGCGCTGTTTAGGAAAATTTCCTAGGTAGCCATTCCTTTCGGTTGATCGCCTTAGAGTAGCTAATTCTGAGCGAGTATCGATTAGAGCGCACTAATGAAATATATCCATTCTTTACTGAAATCTCGATAATTGGGTCGAATTTTCAGACTGTCACAAAATCCCAAAAAGATCAACTTTCGACAAAAAGGAATAGGGCACTAACTTTAACTCTCTAACCCAGGGACTACGTCAATGGGAAACACGATGAGAGGTCTAATCATCCTTTCCCTCGCTCTACCCAGACAACTGAGACTCCCCTAGATCGGTCGCTACAGTAGCCAGGGAATCGATCCTCAGCTGACCCAAATCAGAAATCTCGTCCTGCTCTGTCTGCTCATCGTCGGCCTCATCATCCGAAGTGCTCCAGGTATTGGGCCCACCGGTCTATACCATATCTTGAGATCTCTTGTTCTTAAGAGGTCCAAAAGTCGTGTTTCCCACCTTAACCATCCATGCTTCAAGGTTGGGGCTCCAACTCCTCGTTCCCATAACATCCACTCAGAGGCTCTCTCGCTTAACGTACACAACTCAGCTACCGTGGGATACTCGATCTCAGTCGTCTCAATCTCCAATGGTATTCCATGATGGATCGAGGAGCTAGTCATTTCTAGGTCAGGGTTGAAAGGCCATCAGCCCAAGCGTGAGTCTTAAACCCAATAAGCAAACATCTAAGCTCAAATTAGAAAGCAGTATGCAAAGAGTCAAACTCGTCAGGCGATATACTCAACTATAACATAATGATCATGCAAACCATGCCAGAATGTCAACCATCACATAAGCATCAGATATCACGTCGGGCAAATATAACAAGCTCCAGATATACCACGCGTGACATCAATTCAACATTCACAGATGCAGCATGTTCAATATTTGATGGGGATCCACCGGTGGCTCAATAGCCTCCCGGACTTTCTAGGGGATCTAGTGGCCCGACTCCACTGATCCCGGTCCCCCGTTTTACGCGCCTCGGGCCCATGCCCTGGACCTGGTACTATGTCATTAGACACCTCAGGTCCACACCCTTATCACTCCAGCTACCCCGTGCCGAGCACATAACAGGCACTGGTACCGCTACCAAAGCTCAACAGCTCGACGATCGGTACCCCATATACTCCCTATTCCCGGAGGACCCCTAGACACATCCGGGCCTGACCTGCGCGGTTTCTAAGCACTCCGCCAAATGCACATTTCCCCCAAAGTATCATGCGATGTTTCAATATCACAAACAAGTGATTCACAGTCACGCTCTGCTCACAATTATGATCTCACATTGCATTCATAAAAATGCAGGATTTAAAATGTACGATTATGCAGGCACGTATCTCAAAGCCCACGAATATCCATGCAAGTCAGCTTTATTAACATGCGGCCTCACCATGTACGTGCTCACAAACACATATCTCAAACGAATTAAATTTGATCTCATAATCATGCATGGCGCGACCCAATGTACCTCTTTCAAGGCTTAGATTCCACTATCTAAACTGTCAGGACTCAAAGGCACACTCCCTAGGTTCGTGCCTAGTCTTGGGTCTCACAAATATCTATTTTGCCCTCATATTCTGCCCATAAATTTTATGACCAGCGCACGCACGCACGCACGCACGACACACGTAGCCCTTCAGGGTATAAATTTTATGTTTTAGGTCCCCATTTTCATCCCCAGTCGTCTCGACTCTTAAACATGCAACCCGACACCCGAGATCAACTCAAGAACTCATAAAATGACTAATATATCCCTGTGGAGCAAGCAACAAGAACAACAAGAACAACCAGCAGTTCATTTTAATCGACGGGCCCTAAAAATACAATCTTTTACCCTAATGTCGACCCTAGAGCGAAACCCCAACACATACTCCAATCTAAGTCAAGATTAGAGGTCCGCTTACCAAATGCTCTAGCTCGGGCACCCACGAGACTTGAACGATGTCGCGGCGGTCCACGGCAACCTAACATATGCACAAGAGAGAGTGAGAGAGAGCTCATGAATCAAATAGAGAGATGAGAGAGAGAGAGAGTCGAGAGACACTCCCTCGGGTTTGGGGTTGACCGGGCCAAAGGTGGCTCTTTTAGCCATGGCGTGGACAAGGGAGGTTGCCAAGACGTCGGGGGTGAGGGTCATGGTCGGCCGGGGGCCAATGGAGGTGGTGGGAGCACGGCGGGGCTCGGTTGAAGGCGGTAGAGGGGCTACCGGCGGGAAAAAACGGGATTGGAGCAGTCAGCTTTGAGAAGCTGTCCCGGCCAGCTTAGTGGCAGTTTGGTGCGAGTGAGGTGGCGTTGGAACGGGCTTGAAGAGACGAAGAGAATGGCGGTGGTTTCATGGCAATCGGAGCACTACAAAGAAAGTTATGGCCTTCGAAGACAAGTAGTGCAGGGAGAACCCGAGAGAAAACAGCGAGAGTTTGGGAGAGTTTGAGAGGGAGAGTGTCTTACCAAGAGAGATGAGGGACTTGAGGGCTGTAGAGGTGCAAGATGGAGTTCGGTAGGTGATGGCTAGGTGGCCAAAGGAGTCCCCGGCTTGCTTGATCCGCGAGGGAGGCGGTGAGGCCGAGAGAGAGATCCGTGAGGAAGAGAGGGAGCTTGGGGTGGGGTGGTCGGTGGTAGCTTGCCGAGGTGGGGCGCCAGTGTGGTGGTCGGCGAGGCGCGAACGGTGGCCGGCGAAGCTCCGGTCGGCGGTTGGCGGGAGATGAGAGGAGAGTGAGATGGAGAGAGAGTCTTGAGTGAGATATGAGAGGGTGAGAGAGAGATGGTGGCTATTCTTCCAAGGGACAAGATCCACTTTTTGGGGATGAGTGATAGGGTAGGCTTAGACTAGGTAGGGTCTAGTCTAGGGCTAAGTAATGATGGATGTTGATAAGTTGTCATAGTTAGGCTAGGCTAGGTTTAGTCTAGGTTAGGGTTGTGATGGCTTGTCATTAATGAATACATTTAATGTGAGAGATGACTAGAACTTATTTGACGACGGACAAGACATCGTCTCGGCATTCGTGCAAGATGCACAGATCAGGCTCGAGTGCGAACGAACTCAGACGGAGAACTACATCGGACTAATTAACTTCCTGCCCCACAAACACCCTACCGACGATCTAGGGAGTTTAACGCAAGCTAGGGGCGAATCAGTTATATTTCCAACTTTAGCCTTTCTTCACGGCACTTCAGAGCGATACTGCAAGCACTAAGACATTTCGTAGTGACGTCCAACCTTAATAGGGATATCCATGAAAATTCGGTTGTCCAAGTCCGAGATTCATTTTGTGGCCAAATTCATTGAACAACAGCTCTAGTAATTACTCGGGCCAACGGGCGGCTTGTTAGGAGATACGTGTATCGACTGATCAGGTCCACGTATTTCAAAATCCTAAGTAGCCTTTCCTTTTCGATTGGCCATCTCGGAGTAGCTAATTCCAAGTGAGATTTAGCTAGAGTATTCCAATGAAATATATCCATTCAGTTTATAAATCCCGAAAATGGGTCGAAAATCCAGAATGTCACAAT
>JAGVVM010019431.1:0-31411 GCA_019149425.1 Psidium friedrichsthalianum
CTACCCAGACAACTGAGAACTCCCTAACGGTCGCTACAGTAGCCAGGGAATCGATCCTCAGCTGACCCAATCGAGAAATCCTCGTCCTGCTCTGTCTGCTCATCGTCGGCCTCATCATCCGAAGTGCCTCCAGGTATTGGGCCCCACCGTCTTACCCTATCTTGGATCTCTTGTTTCCTAAGCGGTCCAAAGTCGCTGTTTCCCACCTTAACCATCCATGCTTCAAAGCGTTGGGGCTCCAACTCCTCTTCCCTACATCCACCCAGACAATGCTCTCTCGCTTAACGTACACAACTCCAGCTACCGTGGGATACTCGATCTCAGTCGTCTCAATCTCCAATGGTATTCCATGATGGATCGAGGAGCTAGTCATTTCTAGGTCAGGGGTTGAAAGGGCGATCAGCCCAAAGCGTGAGTCTTAGACCCAATAAGCAACATCTAAGCTCAAATTAGAAAGCAGTATGCAAAAGAGTCAAACTCGTCAGGCGATATACTCAACTACAACATAATGATCATGCAAACCATGCCAGAATGTCAACCATCACACAAGCATCATGATATCACGTCGGGCAAATATAACAGGCTCTAGATATACCACGCGTGACATCAATTCAACATTCGCAGATGCAGCATGTTCAAATATTTGATGAGATCCACCGGTGGCTCATAGCCCTCCCGGACTTTCCAGGGGATCTAGTGGCCCGGCCTCCACTGATCCCTCCCGGCCGTTTTACGCGCCTCGGGCCGTGCCCTGGACCTGGTAACTATGTCATTAGACACCCTCAGGTCCCACACCCTTATCACTCTCCAGCTACCCCGTACCGAGCACGTAACAGGCACTGGTACCGCTACCAAGCTCAACAGCTCGACGGTCGTTACCCCTTATACTCCCTATTCCCGAAGGCCCCCTAGACACATCGGGCCCACCTGCGCGGTTTCTACGTACTCCCCAAACGCACATTTCCCCATGGTATCATGCGATGTCTCAATATCACAAACAGGTGATTCACAGTCATGCTCTGCTCACAATATATGATCTCACATTGCATTCACAAAAATGCAGGATTTCAAATGTAGATTATGCAGGCACGCATCCCAAAGCCCACGAATATCCATGCAAGTCAGCTTTATTAACATGCGGCCTCATCATGCACGTGCTTACAAACACACATCTCAAGCCAATTAAATTTGATGTCATCAATCATGCATGGCGCGACCCAATTTACACTCTTTCAAGACTTAGATTCCACTATCTAAACTATCAGGACTCAAAGCACACTTCCCTAGGTTCGTGCCTAGCCTTGGGTCTCACAAAATGTCCATTTTGCCCTCATTTCGCCCATAAATTTTATGACCAGCGCACGCACGCACACACGCACGACACACGAGCCTTCGGGGCATAAATCTCATGCTTTAGGTCCCCATTTTCATCCCGAGTCGTCTCGACTCTTAGACATGCAACCCGACACCCGAGATCAACTCAAGAATTCATAAAATGACTAATATATCCCTGTGGACAGCAGCAACAAGCAACACAGAACAACCAGCAGCTCATTTTATATCGATGAGCCTAAAAATACAATCTTTTACCCTAATGTCGACCCTAGAGCGAAACCCTAACACATACTCCAATCTAAGTCAAGATTAGAGGTCCGCTTACCAAATGCTCTAGCTCGGGCACCCACGAGACTTGAACGATGTCGCGGCAGTCCACGACAACCTAACATATGCACGAAGAGAGTGAGAGAGAGCTCATGAATCAAATAAAGAGAGAGAGAGAGAGATGTCCGAGAGACACTCCCTCGGGTTTGGGGTTGACCGGGGCCAAAGGTGGCTCTTTTAGTCATGGCATGGACAAGGGAGGTTGCCAAGACGTCGGGGTGAGGGTCATGGTCGGGTGGGGGCCAATGGAGGTGGTCGGAGCACGGCGGGGCTCGGTTGAAGGCGGTAGAGGGGCTACCGGCAGGAAAAACGGGATTGGAGCAGTCAGCTTTGAGAAGCTATCCCGGCCAGCTCCGGTGGCCGTTTGGTGCGAGTGAGGTGGTGTTGGAACAGGCTTGAAGAGACGAAGAGAATGGTGGTGGTTTCATGGAATCGGAGCACTACAAAGAAAGTATGGCCTTCGAAAGACAAGTAGTGCAGGGAGAACCCGAGAGAAAACAGCGAGAGTTTGGGAGAGTTTGAGAGGGAGAGTGTCTTACCAAGAGAGATGAGGGACTTGAGGGCTATCGAGGGTGCAAGATGGAGCTCCGGTGATGGCTAGGGCCGCAGGAGTCCCCGGCTTGGCTTGATCCGCGAGGGAGGCGGTGAGGCCAGAGAGAGAGATCCGTGAGGAAGAGAGGGAGCTTGGGGTGGGGTGGTCGGTGGTAGCTTGCCGAGGTGAGGGCGCCGGTGTGGTGGTCGGCTAGGCGCGAACGGTGGCCGCGAAGCTTCGGCCGGCGGTTGGGCGGGAGATGAGAGGGAGAGTAAGATGGAGAGAGAGTCTTGAGTGAGATATGGAGGGTGAGAGAGAGATGGTGGCTATTCTTCCAAGGGAAAGATCCACTTTTTGGGGATGAGGTGATAGGGTAGGCTTAGACTAGGTAGGGGTCTAGTCTAGGGCTAAGTAATGATGGATGTTGATAAGTTGTCATAGTTAGGCTAGGCTAGGTTTAGTCTAGGTTAGGGTTGTGATGGCTTGTCATTAATGAATACATTTAATGTGAGAGATGACTAGAGACTTATTTGACGACGGACAAGACATCATCTCGACATTCGTGCAAGATGCATAGATCAGGCTCGAGTGCGAACGA
This sequence comes from Psidium friedrichsthalianum, assembly GCA_019149425.1. Classification (NCBI taxonomy): domain Eukaryota; kingdom Viridiplantae; phylum Streptophyta; class Magnoliopsida; order Myrtales; family Myrtaceae; genus Psidium; species Psidium friedrichsthalianum. The sequence continues at coordinate 2,793 of JAGVVM010019431.1, forward strand.
ACTCAGACGGAGAACTACATCAAACTAATTAACTTCCTGCCCCACAAACACCCTACCGACAATCTAGGGAGTTTAATGCAAGCTAGGGGCGAATCGGTTATTTCCAACTTTAGCCTTTCTTCGCGGCACTTCAGAGCGATACTGCAAGCACTAAGACATTTCGTAATGACGTCCAACCTTAATAGGGATATCCATGAAAATTCGGTTGTCCAAGTCCGAGATTCATTTTGTAGCAAAATTCATTGAACAATAGCTCTAGTAATTACTCGGCCAACGGGCGGCTTGTTAGGAGATACGCATATCGACTGATCAGGTCCACATATTTCAAAATCCTAAGTAGCTTTCTTTCCTTTTCATTAGCCATCTCGGAGTAGCTAATTCCAAGTGAGATTTAGCTAGAGTATTCCAATGAAATATATCCATTCAGTTTATAAATCCCGAAAATGGTCGAAAATCTAGAATGTCACAATCTTCCCTCCTTAAAAAGTTTCGTCCTCGAAACTTGCCACTTTCTCATCAATTCGTCTCATCTCCTCCTTCGACTATGTGGGCTAATTGAGCTTTCATTGCGCACTGTGATCACTTGTTTTCCTTTCTCGCTACATTCCTCAATCTTAACTGTTCAAATGAATTCCCATAGGCTCGATTACATGCAGTCTATTTATCAATGCCAACCTGCAGTTTCTTAACAATTCCTTATGGATAAGTCCAGTCCATTCACACTTTTGCCTATCCCCGGCCTACTTTAGGACCATAGAGTTCGTCTCATTTCACTAAGCAGAGCGTCCCTTATATCTTAAGATGTGACACATCTCAGCCCTTTTTCACGATGCCATTTCCAGATGCCATGCCTAGGATTTTGTTGGTTACGGTCTTTTAATTCAAGCGCATTTCACACCCCACCACGACACTATCGGATCACTGCCAACTAGTTCGTGTGGGTCTCACCTCAAACCACCTGATCACACAACAGGGGTCCGCTCCGATCATGACGAAGGTACAAATCACAATCACTCGACTTTCACCAACACTTCCAAGGCACTTCGACATTTCTCACTAAAGCATCTCACTAAACAACTCAAAAGAACATTGGGGCTTCATCTTTTCCCTACCATACCGAAATGGCTATTTCCGTTTCATGGTACTCCCCAGGCTTGTTCCTCTCTATACTACAGGCGTATCATTCCTCTCACATACACGGCTTCACCATCCACCTTATCGATTTCATGATCGAGGGTACGCAAAGCTCACATTTAAGATTCCAAGGGTTTGCGCCACCTATCCATCTAGCATTCTTGATGACTTCGAACAGTCCTTAATCTTTCTCCAATCACTTGATTGCACCAAACAACTGTTAGACTAACTTTGAGTCCACTATACTTCTTTTACCAACCTCATCCTTGCACAAGAGAATTTCCTTTTCTCGCTCTGCCATCCAGTGATTCCATCACTGTCATCCCGATCTTTTACTGGTACTTACCATCACGTACACTCCACTGGGTGAAACCGCTCTTCCTATCCTCCTTTAAGGTTCATCGAACCAGCTTCCATATATCTTCTTCGATTCCTTCCATATTCCTTCTCATCTTCACTATGTTACTCTGGTATCTATTCCTTGGGAGTCTTCACATCCCCCAAACGTAACCTTTAACACAGGTCATCGACAATCTAATGCTCGTGGGTTCGTCTGGTTACAATTCTAGTTTACATCTCTTAACAACACTAGGGATGCTCCTAACTTAATCCTCATGATCGTTAATCCATAAGGCATCACTCGGGGCGAAACATCCATCTCTTTTCCTTAGATAGTCCGCCTCTTAACACCTGGAATTTGTCCAATTCATTTTTCTAACTCATGACATCAAATCTACATGTCAAGGCTTCCAGTCCTTGGTATCACTCCTTAAATTACCTCGCGTCGAGCTCATACCACAACCTAACTGCTAGAACTAAGAACGAGCTCATGCATGCACATTTCTCCTACCTTCGCCTCGATGCCACAAACTGACGCGATGTATGAATATCCTTAATTTTCCCCACTCGCCTCGTATACCACTTATTTTCTAAAACCTTAGTTCGTATCTTCACTTAAATATCCAAGCACCGCAAACGACCAGTATATAAAAAAAAATCAATTACTTAGGACCAATGTAGAGTGCTCTTTTTGGTCGTTATTCGCATCAAGATCTCAATCATTTCACCCGGTTAGGGTCTACACTTAGAGTTAGTGTCTTTATCTCCAACTCAAGTTTAATCCACACTTAGTGTTCTATCATCACCGTGTGCCTACTCACCGGTCATGCACCTCATGGGCCCTCGTAATATCAACGTCTAAATGCTATAGGCGACTATCATCTCTAGGATCGATTACTTAAATCTCAACTAATGCTACGCTTTCCTGTCGCCACTCATAACGAACCAATGCTCATGCAATCCAATTGGCCCATGATCCAGGGTTACTATTTGCCTAATTGTGAGTCTCATCCAATCATCTGGAACTCTTAGTAAAGATCCCATCTAAATCATTAAGGTCTGACACAATTCAAGCCTATAGTCTTCCGATATCGGCCTTCGTAATTCCATATCCCCAATCTATTTCTCAAGGCTAACCATCAAAACCTCCCAATTCAAGCCTATTAAGATATCATCATCACCATTCTTCACAAGTCGCTCGTTCTCACGCCAGTCCTAGGCAACTTAGGTTTTTTTTTCTCATTTCCATCAATGATTAGCACGGCTCGTAGATCACTTGCCTATGTTCAATCTATACACTTTACATCCTGATCATCATAAAACTTGAAACGTCCTCAAAGCACCCAATTGGCTTTTCATCTTACAATTCATTGTTTCCCTCTTCCTAAGAGTTTCTTGTATCCTTGAAGGTTGTTATAAGACCAATAACTTAAACCATTAGCATGTGGCGCTATTATTTCAAGCTTAGGATCGACAACCATCAAACGTCATGGTCTCACACTCATCACGTCTTGAACGGGTCATCCCTTAAGCTCCCACGATTCGAATTCAAACACTTATCTCCCAAACTTATCGTCCAACCAACTTGTCAATCGCTACGCTGCATCTTTAAGTTTGGGTATCGAAGTCCTTAATCACGATCGTATACTTCCACCAGTCCTTAATTTACACATTACGCCATTAAACCTTGAGCATACCTATCAATCTGAATTTAGCACCTAAGCTTTCCCAATTCTGATCAACTTACTAGCGAATCTCAATCGTACCTTCACTCTGGTCACCCACGAGATTCGGCAGCTAAAACCATCAAAGTGCCACACAAATTCAGACTTAAGAATCGTAATCATCAAGAGCCACAATTCCACATTCGTAAGCGTTCCAAACTACTATCCATTAAGCTCTCATGATTCAAGCCTAAACCTCTATTTTTCAAGCTTATCCTCTAACTTGTATCTGAGCTTCGACTTACGTGGTCCATCGATGTCGACCATCTCATTACCATATCGTTTCCACTAGACGAGTCCATTGATAAGCTCTCTTGCAACACAAGTGCCAATGCGGTCTACATTAAAGTCATCCAGAGGCTATGATTCACCAGCCAACCATTCAGCACTTGGCCCTCTTTGCATTTTGACTATTTATAACCATCAAGGAGATCGAAATCCCTTATCGCAAAGATTACACTATCATTCAACCACACATAAATCCTAGAAACTAATTTCCTGCATCATCCTCCTTGTTATGGCAGTGTCTGTCTCGTTATCCATCTCTGCGAACAACCTTACATCTCGAGGGCCTTACTGGCCATACTTAAGCACGTTCTCGTCCCATTCATATAAGGGTCCCTCTATTATCCTTGACGCACAATCTTCACATATCACTTTCATACTTGTCTACAGACGTTTTAGTCTTGACGAAGCTCCAAGAAATTTCCCATCTTCTTCCTCTCGAGCGCCCTCTTCATCTTAGTACCTTAGCAAAACAAATGCCCTTTTTTCGCCATTCTATCCAAAGCGTAACTACTCAAGTTTACTACTTCCATCGAACTCAGGTAACTTTTATCTTCAAAAATTGTTCCACTCACTAATGCATTCAACAAACTCCATTTCGCATCTCCATTGATGCTATCATTCTTATTGGCCCCGTTCACGGCGGCCATTGCAGCTTTGGGCAACAATAGTACTCTTTCTTCAATCTGCCTGCTATTGGATTCCCAATTTCTTTCCACATTTTCAAGACCTTATCTATACTTGGTCCTTTAGTTGCAGAAACTCACTTCAGTCCTTCTGCTCCGGTTGCTTATACTTCCAAATCCTATTCACTTAAACCTATGTAATTCCATCAAGGAACTAAAAACCTAATCAATCCACTCACGCTTTCGCTTGCTATCGCGTCTACTGACATGAATATGCATGTAAAATAAGGCGCTGTAGCTTTTTAAGGTGATTGGACTTGGCAGACGCCTAGACTCAACCCTATCAATGTATAACTTAGGCCATTCTGTCCGCTCACTCTCCTAGAAGCCTGTTAAGAACCACTGTTGATCAGATCTCCGCCCCGGCGATCACTCCCCGCCCTCCTCAATCTCGGATCGGACAACTATCCCAAGCCATACATCTCCAAAGAGAGTCCCATTCCATATGTCCCATACCATGCTCCATTACGGTTTGTAGGCATCCCACCAATCCCGTCCCATACCAGGTTGGTGGTTACCCAATCCAATAAAACATGACGTGTTCATGCATGCACTTTGTCAAAAAAAAAAATTGTAAGAATCCGTGCAATGCATGATGGTCTAGCAGCACGCGACAACAGACTGAGCGCACAATCACAATCAACAATCAATAATCAGTATCCGTAATCAGCAATCAAAAAGACACCTCCAACAGAGCTAGGCTCAAGAACCTTACCTCAGGTCTTGACGCACCTGCAGCTTAGCCAATAGGTAATATAGTCTAAAGTAACTCTAGACAATTAACACAACTCAGCAGCCACATGCGCCAATCAATCATGCGATCGTACCCTTCCTAATCTTAGGCCTAAAGTCTGTCTATTTAACTACCCCATAATCATCAGCCTTATCACTCAAAACCTCGAATAGTCTCTTATCGAGCTGACCTTGCCCTGATACCAATTCAACGGGTATGTCACGCCCCAAACCTGGCGGCCATGCAACATCCCTTTCTTACAATCGATCAATTGGTCAAAATAAAAATCTCGCAACAACCCAGGAATTACCGCCAGCCATCGATCCTTAGAGTTATCGCGCCAACGGAAATGGTCACACACCCAAACATTCACATAGAAGGGATAGAGATAGAGAACACACTCAGTCAAATATCTCATAACGTAAAGACATCATATTCGATACAACCAGAGGAGATTACAACTAAATCCCACAAAAGATCGACCTTCCGATAAAAAGGAACAGGTCACTAACTTTAACTCCCTGACCCAAGGGACGACGTCAATAGGGAAACACGATGAGAGGTCTAATCGTCCTTTCCCTCACTCTGCCCAGACGCTGAGACTCCCCCGAATCGGTCGCTACAGTAGCCGGGGAATCGATCCTTAGCTGACCCAAATTAGAAATCTCGTCCTGCTCTATCTGCTCATCGTCGGCCTCATCATCCGAAGTGCCTCCAAGTATTGGGTCCCACCGGTCTACGCCATAATCTTGGGATCTCTTATTCTCTAAGCAGTCCAAAGATCGCGTTTCCCACCTTAACCATCCATGCTTCAAAGCATTGGGGCTCCAACTCCTCGTTCCCTACATCCACCCAGACAGTGCTCTCTCGCTTAACGTACACAACTCTAACTACCGTGGGATACTCGATCTCAGTCGTCTCAATCTCCATTGGTATTCCATGATAGATTGAGGAGCTAGTCATTTCTAGGTCAGGGGTCTGAAAGGCAATCAGCCCAAAGCATGAGTCTTAGACCCAATAAGTAACATCTAAGCTCAAATTAGAAAGCAGTATGCAACAGAGTCGACTCATCAGGCGATATACTCAACTATAACACAATGATCATGCAAACCATACCAGAATGTTAGCCATCACACAAGCATCATGATATCACGTTCGGAAAATATAACAGGCTCCAGATATACCACGCGTGACATCATCCAACATTCATAGATGATATCACGTTAGGTCCCCATTTTCATCCCGAGTCGTCTTGACTCTTAGACATGCAACCCGACACCCGAGATCAACTTAAGAACTCATAAAATGACTAATATATCCCTATGGATAGCAAGCAACAAGAACAACCAGCAGCTCATTTTAGATCGACGGGCCCTAAAAATATAATCTTTTACCCTAATGTCGACCCTAGAGCGAAACCCCAACACATACTCCAATCTAAGTCAAGATTAGAGGTTCGCTTACCAAATGCTCTAGCTCGGGCACCCACGAGACTTGACGATGTCGCGGTGGTCCACGGCAACCTAACATATGCACGAGAGAGAGTGAGAGAGAGCTCATGAATCAAATAGAGAGAGAGATGTCCGAGAGACACTCCCTCGGGTTTGGGGTTAACCGGGGCCAAAGGTGGCTCTTTTAACCATGGCGTGGACAAGGAAGGTTGCCAAGATATCGGGGTGAGGGTCTTGGTCGATCGGGGGCCAATGGAGGTGGTGGGAGCACGGCGAAGCTTAGTTAAATGCGGTAGAGGGGCTACCGGCGAGAAAAACGGGATTGGAGCAGTCAGCTTTGAGAAGCTATCCCGGCCACCTCCAGTAACCGTTCGGTATGAGTGAGGTGGCGTTGGAACGGGCTTGAAGAGACGAAGGAATGGCGATGGTTTCATAGCAATCGAAGCATTACAGAGAAAGTTATGGCCTTCGGAAGACATGTAGTGTAGGGAGAACCCGAGAGAAAACAGTGAGAGTTTGAGAGAGAGTTTGAGAGGGAGAGTGTCTTACCAAGAAAGATGAGGGACTTGAGGGCTGTAGAGGTGCAAGATGGAGCTCCGGTGATGGTTAGGTGGCCGGAGGAGTCCCCGACTTGCCTTGATCCGCGAGGGAGGCGATGAGGCCAAGAGAGAGATCCGTGAGGAAGAGAGGGAGCTTGGGGTGGCGTGGTCGGTGGTAGCTTGCCGAGGTGAGAGGCGCCGGTGTGGTGGTCGGCGAGGCGGCGAACGGTGGCCGACGAAGCTCTAGCCGGCAGTTGGGCAGGAGATGAGAGGGAGAGTGAGATGGAGAGAGAGTCTTGAGTGAGATATAAGAGGGTGAGAGAGAGATGGTGGCTATTCTTCTAAGGGACAAGATCCACTTTTTTGGCGATGAGGTGATAGGGTAGGCTTAGACTAGATAGGGGTCTAGTCTAGGGCTAAGTAATGATGGATGTTGATAAGTTGTCATAGTTAGGTTAGGCTAGGTTTAGGCTAGGTTAGGGTTGTGATGGCTTGGCATTAATGAATACATTTAATATGAGAGATGACTAGAGACTTATTTGATGACAGACAAGACATCACCTCGGTATTCGTGCAAGATGCACAGATCAGGCTAGAGTGTGAATGAACTCAGACGGAGAACTACATTGGACTAATTAACTTCCTGCCCCACAACACCCTACCGACAATCTGGGGAATTTAACGCAAGCTAGGGCAAATCGGTTATTTCCAAGTTTAGCCTTTCTTCGCGCACTTCAGAGCGATACTGCAAGCACTAAGACATTTCGTAGTGACGTCCAACCTTAATAGGGATATCCATGAAATTTGGTTGTCCAAATTCGAGATTCATTTTGTGGCCAAATCCATTGAACAACAGCTGTAGTAATTACTCGGGCCAACAGGCGGCTTCTTAGGAGATACACGTATCGACTGATCAGGTCCACGTATTTCAAAATCCTAAGTGGCCTTTCCTTTCGATTTGCCATCTCGGAGTAGCTAATTCCAAGTGAGATTTAGCTAGAGTATTCCAATGAAATATATCCATTCAGTTTATAATCTCGAAAAAGGTCGAAAATCCGAAATGTCACAAATTGATTCAAGAGTTAGGGCTGGACTATCGCAAGTCAAGTTTTGGTTTCAAAATAGGTGGACCTGAGTAAAGACTCGACATGAGCGCCATGAAGTCGAGTTTTTAAGAGCTGAAAATGAAAAACTTCGAACAAAGAACACGAGGTATGAGGAAGCTTTTAACATCGCCACTTACCCTAATTGCAGTAGCCTCCTCACCCTCGACAAAAGGCAGCATCTAAGAATTGAAAATGCCCGTTTAAGAGGTAAGTAGATCGTTCACAGCAGAATCAAGTTTGTTGGACGAATGTATGGAAGACCGATCGTATGAGATCAATATTGATGCCATCCGAGGAAAAGGGATGTATAACCACCAATCAAGTGGCATTGATGACGAGCTTACCACCATGATCAATTAATTCGATGCTGATGAAGCTCCAAGGCTGTAATATTCATACGGAGCCTGTACATCGAAGCCAATGATCACGGGTGCTTCAACATGGCCGATGCGTACCTGATTCAGAATGAAGCTAGCTGATCATGGGAGAGCCTGCAAATGAGCAGAACCAATCTTGAACGAATGCATATGTTTTATTCTCTTGCATAGGATATTTTTTACTTTTATAGATGTTTAGAATTAATGCAAAAGTAAGAAGTAATAATCTTCCTTCCTCCTATTAAATGCTCGATCCTTTGTTGCACCAAACTTGAGACAAAATTAATTGCGAGTAAAAAAAAATCCGCACAAGCTTGAAGGGTAACTCCGTATCGTTTCAATTTACCCTTAATTACTCCAGAACTAAATTGAATCCCTTCCATTCTCAGGAATTTACAAACTGTTCCGAGAAACACAGTCATACCCAAAATGCGATGTTCCCTTATTGAACAAAACTTGGGGCAAATCAATTCATAAATATTGCCACTGGATAGACGGCTTCAAATAAGGAAAATACGAATGAAAGCCCGAGCAATCTCAAAGATGGGTAATTTTGTATCGTTCCATTTACCCATGATCGTCTCGAGTTCTGAATTAATTTATTCCATTCTTAACAAGGATTGTATATTGCCTTGAAAAGCACCGTGACGTGAAATTACCCAGTGCAATGTAATATGATCGCGTCATCTCGAGGATTAACCCTTAAAAGAAAGCTCCCATTGACGCCTACGGTCCCGTAGGCCTAATGGCATGGAGGATGATAGTGGTCCGAAACGATCCGAGTTCGATCCCCAAGGTTGGAGAATGTTGTAAAATATTGTAAATGAATAATACAATATTTTGCACCTTTCTTTTTGTAGAAAGAAATAAAATACTCGACGAAAGAGACTGAAGTCGATACTTTGCCTCAACCTGGCCCTAATGGTGAAGTGTCCAACGAAAGTCGAGGGAAACTCAACCTAGCAAAACTGGTAAAAGGATCGTGCAAGGCATTCGAGATAAAGGGTAAACCAATATCGTTTCCAGTTTATCCCTCAAATATTGGCTAACACGTCTCCTTTCTTTTTGACAGGAAATGTTTACACTAACATTTAACTTTACACTAACATTCAACATGTCAAAAGAGACAATCCCAAGGGGCAAAATTATGATCATCCGATGAGATTCATTCTAATGAAAATGTGGTGAATTGATGGCAAACCCTAAATTGACAAGGAGAGTATGTCTTCTTTAACTCATTTGGTTTCAAGAATAACTTTTCTACTTTCTTTCTTGCAGAGGCATTCGACCGAAGACCATGACAGTTATCAATATTAAACAAGCCAAATGCTTCACCTATGCCTTTCATTATTTAAGGGCAAAGTCAGAGACAAGCCACTCCTCAACTTAAAGAGTAGACTCCCCAATTTGTTCGATTTGCCCACATGTCCAAGGGCAATTCAAAATTCCACCATTCTCGAGATTTTCTTCCATACTTACACATTTTGTAAAGACGCGTAATACTAAAATTTCCATATCTGCATTGTGTTTACCATTCCATGATTTATGCACGATTATTCTGATGTTTAACTTGCCAATTCTGACTTGGAGCATAAACTACACATGATGCATCGAATGTGTAGAATGGGGCATGACAGGATGATGAAAGGCAAGCCATTTCCAAAACACGTCCTACATTTTAATCCACAGTGGGTCTTCTGCTAAATAGGTCTGCATTCCCCAAGGCAATGGGTTTTCTCGCAAAAGGTACAATAGCCGAAGGTAAGGAGGCGATCATTTCTCTATCCTAAACCTACAGGTGATCATTGACAACCTATTAGAGTGGCGATTTCATTTCGTAACCCTTGTCAAGAACCACCTTACATCGGGGCCAAATGAAGGTAGTCCAGCAATAGCAGGAGATAAATGGTTAGAATTTTCTTGCTCAGACTAACACTAATTTTCGAGTGTTTCTTTTCTTTCAACCTCGTACGGTAATTCAAGTGCCTTAGAAAGACAAAAAGCATTCATTTCTCTATCCTACACATTTTCATTCCTTGCACAGCCCCAATTAAGCCTGTATATTTGTTTCTTAAAACCTCGTTGTTGATCATTGTTCATTCCCGAGATGAAAATGACGGCACTCCAAGGAGAAAAACTTCGAGGAACTGGAACTACACAGTTTCCTTGGATCTTCAAGTGTGTTAAATTTTTGTCATGCGTATGCATTTGACATAATCTTTGAAAATCCTTTCTTTAAAAAAAAAACTCAGGCATAAAAAAGCATTGTGCCAATCAAAAGCAAAGGCCGATGCCCATTTAGATCATCGTCTATTTTCAATGCTTTAGGACTTTACATGTACTTTCGTGGACTCAACAAAAAAATGTCTGCTAATCTCCCTTGTAAACTCCTAATAGGATCTAGTTGCAAAATAAAATTCTCCAAATGAGTCGAATTGCAAAATGTACTCGGTTGGATTTTATACTAGCATCAAGCAATGATCGTGTCAGTAGAAATCCATTCCATCCTCATACAACGATAGCGTTTTTTAAAGGCTACTTCAGAAGACCGAAGACTGGTGGTGAATTGCAATGATCACCAATGCCAAACCATCCTCATATATTTCTTGAGCCAAAACAAGCCTTTTTCTCCCTTAATCCCCAATCATAACCTACGTTACAACCGATGAAAGTCTTTTCTAATTAAGGCGCTTAAGTTAACATAGAGTTGAATGATTTTAAGATCGCTCGAAAAGGTATAAGTAAGATTATTTCTCTCTATTTTTGTAAGGTTTTTGACTTGTAAACCCAAAGCAAATGATGAAGACTTTTTTGTCGATGGCCCTTGACTCAAAAGAGTCTCCTTTGGTAAGCCTTTGACCCAGCCTACATTATGATTCCTAATCAAGACCTTCAAATCAGCTTGATTGTACCAATTGCGAGATTACTCAGACCCTTACTGAATGCGATGATGGCAAGATTGAGTGATTTCTTTTCAATCCTATAATAAGGATAAACAACTTTCTCGAGAGTGAGAAAAAGCCCTTTCGGACTAAAGTCCCCCATTTAGAATTACATTTGAGGTGTTCATACTATGATAACCTCCTTGAACAAATTTGGTAATGCAAACTGGACAGAATAGCTATGCATGATCCACATTTTGATTGATTGCATCATAAGTTATTTATGGATTGCTTCTAATCATTACAAACTTAGCTAAATAGTTTTGGCATGAACCGATGAACTCGTTGATGAAAATGCTTGCACATGTTACGTCTGACACTAGCCTGACAGGTAACACGTTCCCGATGTTCAAGTTACCTTCAAGGTCTCGAATTCATTAAACGATTATTGAATGAACAAGCCTAGTTATCGAAAACCACCAGGCATTTCTTCCAAATCCTCATGTAAGTATATCTTCAACCTGAACCTTTCAATGGAATGAACTCTAACGATTGTCAAGGTGCTTGAATCCATTACGGCACATACAGGTATCTACCTTCTTCAATGAAGCATGATTCGTCTCGAAAAGAAAAATGTTCGAGATATTTTGATCTTGCCTCTTGGTTTATTCTAAAGCGACAGGAGAATATAATCCGAGTTTGAGTTTCTGCAGAATTTCTGGTCTCCTCAGGTCCTAGAATGGCACCCTTCACGGTAAGATAATTTGGATTTGAGCTTCTGCAGGATTTCTAGTCTCCCTAAATCCCAAATTGGCACCTAAAATCATTTTTTCAGTCAATACCTCTTCTGTCTACCCAAAAAGGTAACATTTAGGTACTCTTGGTGACTCTTATCATCGAATGATCAATTTTCAAAGTCTTTCCTATAGGCACAAAGTCTTTCCTACAGACATAAAGTCCTTACAGGTATTCCTTCGGTATATTCCACATTGGGTGAACCGTTTCACAAAGTCCTTTCTACAGGCATAAAGTCCTTTCTACAGGCATAAAGTCCTTTTCTACAGGCATAAAGTTCTTCTACATGTACAAAGTCCTTCCTACAGGCACAAAGTCATTCTACAGGCATTTTCTTTGATGAACCCGATATCAGGTAAACCGCTCAGTAGAATCCTTTCATCAGGATTCTATCAAGGTACGACCCACCATACGGGTCAAAATATAAGCGAATCCTCTAAATAAAATAGATCGCCACTAGAGTCCTTTTCATTAAGAATTCTGCCAGGGTGCTCGACCTCCCCGGAATATCCTTAGAATGAATCTTTGGGTGCCTATCAAGAGCATTCATATCAGGCAACAGCTATACGACGGGTAGGTAGGTATCAAGTAAGCTCTCCTCTCTATGTCTCCCTTACTTCATAAGAGCTCCTCAAGCCCGGTCTGGATCAGAACTTACACAAAAGGTATTGGAAATCAAATGTCACAACTCTTTTTATTTCTTTATTTGAATCGATTAGGATTCAGGTGTTATCTTACCTTTGAATGAACTCTACCGAGCTTCCTTTCAAAGAGAGGCGACCGTTGACACTCGATTTTTAATCACTTTTTCTCTTAAAAAATTAATATAAAATCCATAAATTTTATGGATTTTATATTAATTTTTTAAGAGAAAAAGTGATTAAAAATCGAGTGTCAACGTCGCCTCTCTTTGAAAGGAAGCTCGGTAGAGGTTCATTTCAAGGTAAGATAACACCTGAATGATCCTAATCGATTCAAATTAAGAATAAAAAGAGTTGTGACATTTGATTTCCAATACCTTTCTGTGTAAGTTCTGATCCAGACCGGGCTTGAGGAGGCTCTTATGAAGTAAGGGACATAGAGAGGAGAGCTTACTTGATACCTACCTACCCGTCGTATAGCTGTTGCCTGATATGAATGCTCTTTGAATAGCACCCAAAGATTCATTCTAAGGATATTCGGGGAGGTCGAGCACCCTGGCAGAATTCTTAATGAAAGGACTCTAGTGGCGATCTATTTTATTTAGAGGATTCGCTTATATTTTGACCCGTATGGTGGTCGTACCTTGATAGAAATCCTGATGAAAGGATTCTACTGAGCGGTTTACCTGATATCGGGTTCATCAAGAAATGCCTGTAAGAATGACTTTGTGCCTGTAGGAAGGCTTTGTACATGTAGAAGAACTTTATGCCTGTAGAAAGGACTTTATGCCTGTAGAAAGGACTTTATGCCTGTAAAAGGACTTTTGTGAAACGGTTCACCAATGTGGAATATACCGAAGGAATACTGTAAGGACTTTATGTCTGTAGGAAGGACTTTGTGCCTATAGGAAAGACTTTGAAAATTGATCATTCGATGATAAGAGTCACCAAGAGTTACCTAAATGTTACCTTTTTTGGGTAGACAGAAGAGGTATGACTGAAAAAATGATTTTTAGGTGCCAATTTGGGATTTAGGGAGACTAGAAATCCTGCAGAAGCTCAAATCCAAATTATCTTACCGTGAAGGGTGCCATTCTAGGACCTGAGGAGACCAGAAATTCTGCAGAAACTCAAACTCGGATTATATTCTCCTGTCGCTTTAGGATAAACCAAGAGCAAGATCAAAATATCTCGAACATTTTTCTTTCGAGACGAATCATGCTTCATTGAAGAAGGTAGATACCTGTATGTGCCGTAATGGATTCAAGCCCTTGACAATCGTTAGAGTTCATTCCATTGAAAGGTTCAGGTTGAAGATATACTTACATGAGGATTTGGAAGAAATGCCTGGTGGTTTCTCGATAACTAGGCTTGTTCATTCAATAATCGTTTAATGAATTTCGAGACCTTGAAGGTAACTTGAACATCGGGAACGTGTTACCTGTCAGGCAGTGTCAGACGTAACATGTGCAAGCATTTTCATCAACGAGTTCATCGGTTCATGCAAAACTATTTAGCTAAGTTTGTAATGATTAGAAGCAATCCATAAATAACTTATGATGCAATCATCAAATGTGGATCATGCATAGCTATTCTGTCCAGTTTGCATTACCAAATTGTTCAAGGAGGTTATCATAGTATGAACACCTCAAATGTAATCTAAATGGGGGACTTTAGTCCGAAAGGGCTTTTTCTCACTCTCGGAAAGGTTGTTTATCCTTATTATAGGATTGAAAAGAAATCACTCAATCTTGCCATCATCGCATTCAGTAAGGGTCTGAGTAATCTCGCAATTGGTACAATCAAGCTGATTTGAAGGTCTTGATTAGGATCATAATGTAGGCTGGGTCAAAGGCTTACCAAAGGAGACTCTTTTGAGTCAAGGCCATCGACAAAAAAGTCTTCATCATTTGCTTTGGGTTTACAAGTCAAAACCTTACAAAAATGAGAGAGAAATAATCTTACTTATACCTTTTCGAGCGATTCTTAAAATCATTCACTCTATGTTAACTTAAGCGCCTTAATTAGAAAGACTTTCATCGGTTGTAACGTAGGTTATGATTGGGATTAAGGGAGAAAAGGCTTGTTTTGGCTCAAGAAATATATGAGGATGGTTTGGCATTGGTGATCATTGCAAATTCACCACCAGTCTTCGGTCTTCTGAAGTAGCCTTTAAAAACGCTATCGTTGTATGAGGATGGAATGGATTTCTACTGACACGATCATTGCTTGATGATAGTATAAAATCCAACCGAGTACATTTTGCAATTCGACTCATTTGGAGAATTTTATTTTGCAACTAGATCCTATTAGGAGTTTACAAGGGAGATTATGCAGACATTTTTTTGTTGAGTCCACGAAATGTACATGTAAGTCCTAAAGCATTGAAAATAGACGATGATCTAAATGGGCATCGGCCTTTTGCTTTTGATTGGCACAATGCTTTTTATGCCTGAGTTTTTTTTTTAAAGAAAGGATTTTCAAAGATTATGTCAAATGCATACGCATGACAAAATTTAACACACTTGAAGATCCAAGGAAACTGTGTAGTTCCAGTTCCTCGAAGTTTTTTCTCCTTGGAGTGCCGTCATTTTCATCTCGGGAATGAACAATGATCAACAACGAGGTTTTAAGAAACAAATATACAGGCTTAATTGGGGCTGTGCAAGGAATGAAATGTGTAGGATAGAGAAATGAATGCTTTTTGTCTTTCTAAGCACTTGAATTACCGTACGAGGTTGAAAGAAAAGAAACACTCGAAAATTAGTGTTAGTCTGAGCAAGAAAATTTCTAACCATTTATCTCCTGCTATTGCTGGACTACCTTCATTTGGCCCGATGTAAGGTGGTTCTTGACAAGGGTTTACGAAATGAAATCGCCACTCTAATAGGTTGTCAATGATCACCTGTAGTGTTTAGGATAGAGAAATGATCGCCTCCTTACCTTCGCTATTGTACCTTTTGCGAGAAAACCCATTGCCTTGGGGAATGCAGAACCTATTTAGCAGAAGACCCACTGTGGATTAAAATGTAGGACGTGTTTGAAATGGCTTGCCTTTCATCATCCTGTCATGCCCCATTCTACACATTCGATGCATCATGTGTAGTTTATGCTCCAAGTCAGAATTGGCAAGTTAAACATTCAGAATATCGTGCATAAATCATGGAATGTGTAAACACAATGCAGATATGGAAATTTTTAGTATTACGCGTCTTTACAAAATGTGTAAGTATGGAAGAAAATTCTCGAGAATGGTGGAATTGAATTGCCCTTGGACATGTGGGCAAATCGAACAAATTGGGAGTCTACTCTTTAAGTTGAGGAGTGGCTTGTCTCTGACTTTGCCTTAAATAATGAAAGGCATAGGTGAAGCATTTGGGCTTGTTTAATATTGATAACTGTCATGGTCTTCGGTCGAATGCCTCTGCAAGAAAGAAAGTAGAAAAGTTATTCTTGAAACCAATGAGTTAAAGAAGACATACTCCTTGTCAATTTAGGGTTTGCCATCAATTCCCACATTTTCATTAGAATGAATCTCATCGGATGATCATAATTTTTGCCCCTTGGGATTGTCTCTTTTGACATGTTGAATGTTAGTGTAAAGTTAAATGTTAGTGTAAACATTTCCTGTCAAAAGGAAAGGAGACGTGTTAGCCAATATTTGAGGGATAAACTGGAAACATATTGGTTACCCTTTATCTCGAATGCCTTGCACGATCCTTTTACCAGTTTTGCTAGGTTGAGTTTCCCTCGACTTTCGTTGGACACTTCACCATTAGGGCCAGGTTTGAGGCAAAGTATCGACTTCAGTCTCTTTCGTCGAGTATTTTTTATTTCTTTCTACAAAAAGAAAGGTGCAAAATATTGTATTATTCATTTACAATATTTTACAACATTCTCCAACCTTGGGGATCGAACTCGGATCGTTTTCGGACCACTATCATCCTCCATGCCATTAGGCCTACGGGACCGTAGGCGTCAATGGGAGCTTTCTTTTAAGGGTTAATCCTCGAGATGACGCGATCATATTACATTGCACTGGGTAATTTCACGTCACGGTGCTTTTCAAGGCAATATACAATCCTTGTTAAGAATGGAATAAATTAATTCAGAACTCGAGACGATCATGGTAAATTGGAACGATACAAATTACCCATCTTTGAGATTGCTCGGGCCTTTCATTCGTATTTTCCTTATTTGAAGCCGTCTATCCAGTGGCAATATTTATGAATTGATTTGCCCCAAGTTTTGTTCAATAAGGGAACATCGCATTTGGGTATGACTGTGTTCTCGGAACAGTTTGTAAATTCCTGAGAATGGAAGGGATTCATTTAGTCTGGAGTATTAGGGTAAATTGAAACGATACGGAGTTACCCTTCAAGCTTGTGCGGATTTTTTTTTTACTCGCAATTAATTTTGTCTCAAGTTGGTGCAACAAAGGATCCGAGCATTTAATAGGAGGAAGGAAGATTATTACTTCTTACTTTTGCATTAATTCTAAACATCTATAAAGTAAAAAATATCCTATGCAAGAGAATAAAACATATGCATTCGTTCAAGATTGGTTCTGCTTCATTTGCAGGCTCTCCATGATCACTAGCTTCATTCTGAATCAGGTACGCATCGGCCATGTTGAAGCACCCGTGATCATTGGCTTCGATGTACAGGCTCCGTATGAATATTACAGCCTTGGAGCTTCATCACATCGAATTAATTGATCATGGTGGTAAGCTCGTCATCAATGCCACTTGATTGGTGGTTATACATCCCCTTTTCCTCGGATGGCATCAATATTGATCTCATACGATCGGTCTTTCTCATACATTCGTCCAACAACTTGATTCTGCTGTGAACTGATCTAACTTACCTCTTAAACGGGCATTTTCAATTCTTAGATGCTGCCTTTTGTCGAGGGTGAGGAGGCTACTGCAATTAGGGTAAGTGGCGATGTTAAAAGCTTCCTCATACCTCGTGTTCTTTGTTCGAAGTTTTTCATTTTCAGCTCTTAAAAACTCGACTTCATGGCGCTCATGTCGAGTCTTTACTCAGGTCCACCTATTTTGAAAACCAAACTTGACTTGCGATAGTTCCAGCCCTAACTCTTGAATCAATTTGTGACATTTCGGATTTTCGACCTTTTTCGAGATTTATAAACTGAATGGATATATTTCATTGGAATACTCTAGCTAAATCTCACTTGGAATTAGCTACTCCGAGATGGCAAATCGAAAAAGGAAAGGCCACTTAGGATTTTGAATACGTGGACCTGATCAGTCGATACTGTATCTCCTAAGAAGCCGCCTGTTGGCCCGAGTAATTTACTACAGCTGTTGTCAATGATTTGGCCACAAAAATGAATCTCGAATTTGGACAACCAATTTTCATGGATATCCCTATTAAGGTTGGACGTCACTACGAAATGTCTTAGTGCTTGCAGTATCGCTCTGAAGTGCCGCAAAAGACGAAGAAAGGCTAAACTTGGAAATAACCGATTTGCCCTAGCTTGCGTTAAATTCCCCAGATTGTCGGTAGGGTGTTTGTGGGGCAGGAAGTTAATTAGTCCAATGTAGTTCTCCGTCTGAGTTCATTCACACTCTAGCCTGATCTGTGCATCTTGCACGAATACCGAGGTGATGTCTTGTCTGTCATCAAATAAGTCTCTAGTCATCTCTCATATTAAATGTATTCATTAATGCCAAGCCATCACAACCCTAACCTAGCCTAAACCTAGCCTAACCTAACTATGACAACTTATCAACATCCATCATTACTTAGCCCTAGACTAGACCCCTATCTAGTCTAAGCCTACCCTATCACCTCATCGCCAAAAAGTGGATCTTGTCCCTTAGAAGAATAGCCACCATCTCTCTCTCACCCTCTTATATCTCACTCAAGACTCTCTCTCCATCTCACTCTCCCTCTCATCTCCTGCCCAACTGCCGGCTAGAGCTTCGTCGGCCACCGTTCGCCGCCTCGCCGACCACCACACCGGCGCCTCTCACCTCGGCAAGCTACCACCGACCACGCCACCCCAAGCTCCCTCTCTTCCTCACGGATCTCTCTCTTGGCCTCATCGCCTCCCTCGCGGATCAAGGCAAGTCGGGACTCCTCCGGCCACCTAACCATCACCGGAGCTCCATCTTGCACCTCTACAGCCCTCAAGTCCCTCATCTTTCTTGGTAAGACACTCTCCCTCTCAAACTCTCTCAAACTCTCACTGTTTTCTCTCGGGTTCTCCCTACACTACATGTCTTCCGAAGGCCATAACTTTCTCTGTAATGCTTCGATTGCTATGAAACCATCGCCATTCCTTCGTCTCTTCAAGCCCGTTCCAACGCCACCTCACTCATACCGAACGGTTACTGGAGGTGGCCGGGATAGCTTCTCAAAGCTGACTGCTCCAATCCCGTTTTTCTCGCCGGTAGCCCCTCTACCGCATTTAACTAAGCTTCGCCGTGCTCCCACCACCTCCATTGGCCCCCGATCGACCAAGACCCTCACCCCCGATATCTTGGCAACCTTCCTTGTCCACGCCATGGTTAAAAGAGCCACCTTTGGCCCCGGTTAACCCCAAACCCGAGGGAGTGTCTCTCGGACATCTCTCTCTCTATTTGATTCATGAGCTCTCTCTCACTCTCTCTCGTGCATATGTTAGGTTGCCGTGGACCACCGCGACATCGTTCAAGTCTCGTGGGTGCCCGAGCTAGAGCATTTGGTAAGCGAACCTCTAATCTTGACTTAGATTGGAGTATGTGTTGGGGTTTCGCTCTAGGGTCGACATTAGGGTAAAAGATTATATTTTTAGGGCCCGTCGATCTAAAATGAGCTGCTGGTTGTTCTTGTTGCTTGCTATCCATAGGGATATATTAGTCATTTTATGAGTTCTTAAGTTGATCTCGGGTGTCGGGTTGCATGTCTAAGAGTCAAGACGACTCGGGATGAAAATGGGGACCTAACGTGATATCATCTATGAATGTTGGATTGATGTCACGCGTGGTATATCTGGAGCCTGTTATATTTTCCGAACGTGATATCATGATGCTTGTGTGATGGCTAACATTCTGGTATGGTTTGCATGATCATTGTGTTATAGTTGAGTATATCGCCTGATGAGTCTGACTCTGTTGCATACTGCTTTCTAATTTGAGCTTAGATGTTTACTTATTGGGTCTAAGACTCATGCTTTGGGCTGATTGCCTTTCAGACCCCTGACCTAGAAATGACTAGCTCCTCAATCTATCATGGAATACCAATGGAGATTGAGACGACTGAGATCGAGTATCCCACGGTAGTTAGAGTTGTGTACGTTAAGCGAGAGAGCACTGTCTGGGTGGATGTAGGGAACGAGGAGTTGGAGCCCCAATGCTTTGAAGCATGGATGGTTAAGGTGGGAAACGCGATCTTTGGACTGCTTAGAGAATAAGAGATCCCAAGATATGGCGTAGACCGGTGGGACCCAATACTTGGAGGCACTTCGGATGATGAGGCCGACGATGAGCAGATAGAGCAGGACGAGATTTCTAATTTGGGTCAGCTAAGGATCGATTCCCCGGCTACTGTAGCGACCGATTCGGGGGAGTCTCAGTCGTCTGGGCAGAGTGAGGGAAAGGACGATTAGACCTCTCATCGTGTTTCCCTATTGACGTCGTCCCTTGGGTCAGGGAGTTAAAGTTAGTGACCTGTTCCTTTTTATCGGAAGGTCGATCTTTTGTGGGATTTAGTTGTAATCTCCTCTGGTTGTATCGAATATGATGTCTTTACGTTATGAGATATTTGACTGAGTGTGTTCTCTATCTCTATCCCCTTCTATGTGAATGTTTGGGTGTGAACCATTTCCGTTGGCGCGATAACTCTAAGGATCGATGGCTGGCGGTAATTCCTGGGTTGTTGCGAGATTTTTATTTTGACCAATTGATCGATTGTAAGAAAGGGATGTTGCATGGCCCGCCAGGTTTGGGGCGTGACATACCCGTTGAATTGGTATCAGGGCAAGGTCAGCTCGATAAGAGACTATTCGAGGTTTTGAGTGATAAGGCTGATGATTATGGGGTAGTTAAATAGACAGACTTTAGGCCTAAGATTAGGAAGGGTACGATCGCATGATTGATTGGCGCATGTGGCTGCTGAGTTGTGTTAATTGTCTAGAGTTACTTTAGACTATATTACCTATTGGCTAAGCTGCAGGTGCGTCAAGACCTGAGGTAAGGTTCTTGAGCCTAGCTCTGTTGGAGGTGTCTTTTTGATTGCTGATTACTGGATACTGATTATTGATTGTTGATTGTGATTGTGCGCTCAGTCTGTTGTCGCGTGCTGCTAGACCATCATGCATTGCACGGATTCTTACAATTTTTTTTTTTGACAAAGTGCATGCATGAACACGTCATGTTTTATTGGATTGGGTAACCACCAACCTGGTATGGGACGGGATTGGTGGGATGCCTACAAACCGTAATGGAGCATGGTATGGGACATATGGAATGGGACTCTCTTTGGAGATGTATGGCTTGGGATAGTTGTCCGATCCGAGATTGAGGAGGGCGGGGAGTGATCGCCGGGGCGGAGATCTGATCAAACAGTGGTTCTTAACAGGCTTCTAGGAGAGTGAAGCGGACAGAATGGCCTAAGTTATACATTGATAGGGTTGAGTCTAGGCGTCTGCCAAGTCCAATCACCTTAAAAAGCTACAGCGCCTTATTTTACATGCATATTCATGTCAGTAGACGCGATAGCAAGCGAAAGCTTGAGTGGATTGATTAGGTTTTTAGTTCCTTGATGGAATTACATAGGTTTAAGTGAATAGGATTTGGAAGTATAAGCAACCGGAGCAGAAGGACTGAAGTGAGTTTCTGCAACTAAAGGACCAAGTATAATAAGGTCTTGAAAATGTGGAAAGAAATTGGGAATCCAATAGGCAGGCAGATTGAAGAAAGAGTTACTATTGTTGCCCAAAGCTGCAATGGCCGCCGTGAACGGGGCCAATAAGAATGATAGCATCAATGGAGATGCGAAATGGAGTTTGTTGAATGCATTAGTGAGTGGAACAATTTTTGAAGATAAAAGTTACCTGAGTTCGATGGAAGTAGTAAACTTGAAGTAGTTACGCTTTGGATAGAATGGCGAAAAAAGGGCATTTGTTTTGCTAAGGTACTAAGATGAAGAGGGCGCTCGAGAGGAAGAAGATGGGAAATTTCTTGGAGCTTCGTCAAGACTAAACGTCTGTAGACAAGTATGAAAGTGATATGTGAAGATTGTGCGTCAAGGATAATAGAGGGACCCTTATATGAATGGGACGAGAACGTGCTTAAGTATGGCCAGTAAGGCCCTCGAGATGTAAGGTTGTTCGCAGAGATGGATAACGAGACAGACACTGCCATAACAAGGAGGATGATGGCAGGAAATTAGTTCTAGGATTTATGTGTGGTTGAATGATAGTGTAATCTTTGCGATAAGGGATTTCGATCTCCTTGATGGTTATAAATAGTCAAAATGCAAAGAGGGCCAAGTGCTGAATGGTTGGCTGGTGAATCATAGCCTCTGGATGACTTTAATGTAGACCGCATTGGCACTTGTGTTGCAAGAGAGCTTATCAATGGACTCGTCTAGTGGAAACGATATGGTAATGAGATGGTCGACATCGATGGACCACGTAAGTCGAAGCTCAGATACAAGTTAGAGGATAAGCTTGAAAAATAGAGGTTTAGGCTTGAATCATGAGAGCTTAATGGATAGTAGTTTGGGACGCTTACGAATGTGGAATTGTGGCTCTTGATGATTGCGATTCTTAAGTCTGAATTTGTGTGGCACTTTGATGGTTTTAGCTGCCGAATCTCGTGGGTGACCAGAGTGAAGGTACGATCGAGATTCGCTAGTAAGTTGATCAGAATTGGGAAAGCTTAGGTGCTAAATTCAGATTGATAGGTATGCTCAAGGTTTAATGGCGTAATGTGTAAATTAAGGACTGGTGGAAGTATACGATCGTGATTAAGGACTTTCGATACCCAAACTTAAGGATGCAGCGTAGCGATTGACAAGTTGGTTGGACGATAAGTTTGGGAGATAAGTGTTTGAATTCGAATCGTGGGAGCTTAAGGGATGACCCGTTCAAGACGTGATGAGTGTGAGACCATGACGTTTGATGGTTGTCGATCCTAAGCTTGAAATAATAGCGCCACATGCTAATGGTTTAAGTTATTGGTCTTATAACAACCTTCAAGGATACCAAGAAACTCTTAGGAAGAGGGAAACAATGAATTGTAAGATGAAAAGCCAATTGGGTGCTTTGAGGACGTTTCGAGTTTATATGATGATCAGGATGTAAAGTGTATAGATTGAACATAGGCAAGTGATCTACGAGCCGTGCTAATCATTGATGGAAATGAGAAAAAAAAACCTAAGTTGCCTAGGACTGGCGTGAGAACGAGCGACTTGTGAAGAATGGTGATGATGATATCTTAATAGGCTTGAATTGGGAGGTTTTGATGGTTAGCCTTGAGAAACAGATTGGGGATATGGAATTACGAAGGCCCGATGTCGGAAGACTATAGGCTTGAATTGTGTCAGACCTTGATGATTTAGATGGGATCTTTACTAAGAGTTCCAGATGATTGGATGAGACTCACAATTAGGCAAATAGTAACCTTGGATCATGGGCCAATTGGATTGCATGAGCATTGGTTCGTTATGAGTGGCGACAGGAAAGCGTAGCATTAGTTGAGATTTAAGTAATCGATCCTAGAGATGATAGTCGCCTATAGCATTTAGACGTTGATATTACGAGGGCCCATGAGGTGCATGACCGGTGAGTAGGCACACGGTGATGATAGAACGCTAAGTGTGGATTAAACTTGAGTTGGAGATAAAGACACTAACTCTAAGTGTAGACCCTGATCGGGTGAAATGATTGAGATCTTGATGCGAATAACGACCAAAAAGAGCACTCTACATTGGTCCTAAGTAATTGATTTTTTTTTATATTGGTCGTTTGCGGTGCTTGGATATTTAAGTGAAGATACGAACTAAGGTTTTAGAAAATAAGTGGTATACGAGGCGAGTGGGGAAAATTAAGGATATTCATGCATCGCGTCAGTCTGTGGCATCGAGGCGAAGGTAGGAGAAATGTGCATGCATGAGCTCGTTCTTAGTTCTAGCAGTTAGGTTGCGGTATGAGCTCGACGCGAGGTAATTTAAGGAGTGATACCAAGGACTGGAAGCCTTGACATGTAGATTTGATGTCATGAGTTAGAAAAATGAATTGGACAAATTCCAGGTGTTAAGAGGCGGACTATCTAAGGAAAAGAGATGGATGTTTCGACCCCGAGTGATGCCTTATGGATTAACGATCATGAAGATTAAGTTAGGAGCATCCCTAGTGTTGTTAAGAGGGTGTAAACTAGAATTGTAACCAGACGAACCCACGAGCATTAGATTGTCGATGACCTGTGTTAAAGGTTACGTTTGGGGGATGTGAAGACTCCCAAGAAATAGATACCAGAGTAACATAGTGGAAGGTGAGAAAGGAATATGGAAGGAATCGAAGAAGATATATGGAAGCTGGTTTGATGAACCTTAAAGGAGGACAGGAAGAGCGGTTTCACCTAGTGGAGTGTACGTGATGGTAAGTACCAGTAAAAGATTGGGATGACAGTGATGGAATCACTGGATGGCAGAGCGAGAAAAGGAAATTCTCTTGTGCAAGGATGAGGTTGGTAAAAGAAGTATAGTGGACTCAAAGTTAGTCTAACAGTTGTTTGGTGCAATCAAGTGATTGGAGAAAGATTAAGGACTGTTCGAAGTCGTCAAGAATGCTAGATGGATAGGTGGCGCAAACCCTTGGAATCTTAAATGTGAGCTTTGCGTACCCTCGATCATGAAATCGATAAGGTGGATGGTGAAGCCGTGTATGTGAGAGGAATGATACGCCTGTAGTATAGAGAGGAACAAGCCTGGGGAGTACCATGAAACGGAAATAGCCATTTAGGTATGGTAGGGAAAAGATGAAGCCCCAATGTTCTTTTGAGTTGTTTAGTGAGATGCCTTTAGTGAGAAATGTCGAAGTGCCTTGGAAGTGTTGGTGAAAGTCGAGTGATTGTGATTTGTACCTTCGTCATGATCGGAGCGGACCCCTGTTGTGTGATCAGGTGGTTTGAGTGAGACCCACACGAACTAGTTGGCAGTGATCCGATAGTGTCGTGGTGGGGTGTGAAATGCGCTTGAATTAAAAGACCGTAACCAACAAAATCCTAGGCATGGCATCTGGAAATGGCATCGTGAAAAAGGGCTGAGATGTGTCACATCTTAAGATATAAGGGACGCTCTGCTTAGTGAAATGAGACGAACTCTATAGTCCTAAAGTAGGCCGTGGGGATAGGCAAAAGTGAGAATGGACTGGACTTATCCATAAGGAATTGTTAAGAAACTGCAGGTTGGCATTGATAAATAGACCTGCAAGTAATCGAGCCGATGGGAATTCATTTGAACAGTTAAGATTGAGGAATGTAGCGAGAAAGGAAGACAAGTGATCACAGTGCGCAATGAAAGCTCAATTAGCCCACATAGTCGAAGGAGGTAGTGAACATGAGACGTTACATTGATGGGAAAAGAAGTGAAAGCAAATTTCGAGGACGAAACTTTTTAAGGAGGGAAGATTGTGACATTCTGGATTTTCGACCCATTTTCGGGATTTATAAACTGAATGGATATATTTCATTGGAATACTCTAGCTAAATCTCACTTGGAATTAGCTACTCCGAGATGGCCAATCAAAAGGAAAGGCTACTTAGGATTTTGAAATATGTGGACCTGATCAGTCGATACGCGTATCTCCTAACAAGCCGCCCGTTGGCTCGAGTAATTACTAGAGCTATTGTTCAATGAATTTTGCCACAAAATGAATCTCGGACTTGGACAACCGAATTTTCATGGATATCCCTATTAAGGTTGGACGTCACTACGAAATGTCTTAGTGCTTGCAGTATCGCTCTGAAGTGCCGCGAAGAAAGGCTAAAGTTGGAAATAACCGATTCGCCCCTAGCTTGCGTTAAACTCCCTAGATCTTCGGTAGGGTGTTTGTGGGGCAGGAAGTTAATTAGTCCGATGTAGTTCTCCGTCTGAGTTCATTCGCACTCGAGCCTGATCTATGCATCTTGCACGAATGTCGAGATGATGTCTTGTCCGTCGTCAAATAAGTCTCTAGTCATCTCTCACATTAAATGTATTCATTAATGACAAGCCATCACAACCCTAACCTAGACTAAACCTAGCCTAGCCTAACTATGACAACTTATCAACATCCATCATTACTTAGCCCTAGACTAGACCCCTACCTAGTCTAAGCCTACCCTATCACCTCATCCCCAAAAAGTGGATCTTGTCCCTTGGAAGAATAGCCACCATCTCTCTCTCACCCTCTCATATCTCACTCAAGACTCTCTCTCCATCTCACTCTCCCTCTCATCTCCCGCCCAACCGCCGACCGGAGCTTCGCCGGCCACCGTTCGCCGCCTCGCCGACCACCACACTGGCGCCCCTCACCTCGGCAAGCTACCACCGACCACCCCACCCCAAGCTCCCTCTCTTCCTCACGGATCTCTCTCTCGGCCTCACCGCCTCCCTCGCGGATCAAGCCAAGCCGGGGACTCCTTTGGCCACCTAGCCATCACCGGAGCTCCATCTTGCACCTCTATAGCCCTCAAGTCCCTCATCTCTCTTGGTAAGACACTCTCCCTCTCAAACTCTCCAAACTCTCGCTGTTTTCTCTCGGGTTCTCCCTGCACTACTTGTCTTTCGAAGGCCATAACTTTCTTTGTAGTGCTCCGATTACCATGAAACCACCACCATTCTCTTCGTCTCTTCAAGCCCATTCCAACACCACCTCACTCGCACCAAACGGCCACCGGAGCTGGCCGGGATAGCTTCTCAAAGCTGACTGCTCCAATCCCGTTTTTCCTGCCGGTAGCCCCTCTACCGCCTTCAACCGAGCCCCGCCGTGCTCCCACCACCTCCATTGGCCCCCGGCCGACCATGACCCTCACCCTCGACGTCTTGGCAACCTCCCTTGTCCACGCCATGCTAAAAGAGCCACCTTTGGCCCCGGTCAACCCCAATCCCGAGGGAGTGTCTCTTGGACATCTCTCTCTCTCTCTCTCTCTATTTGATTCATGAGCTCTCTCTCACTCTCTCTCGTGCATATGTTAGGTTGTCGTGGACGGCCGCGACATCGTTCAAGTCTCGTGGGTGCCCAAGCTAGAGCATTTGGTAAGCGGACCTCTAATCTTGACTTAGATTGGAGTATGTGTTGGGGTTTCGCTCTAGGGTCGACATTAGGGTAAAAGATTGTATTTTTAGGCCCATCGATATAAAATGAGCTGCTGGTTGTTCTTGCTGTGTTGCTTGTTGCTTGTCCACAGGGATATATTAGTCATTTTATGAATTCTTGAGTTGATCTCGGGTGTCGGGTTGCATGTCTAAGAGTCGAGACGACTCGGGATGAAAATGGGGACCTAAAGCATGAGATTTATGCCCCGAAGGCTGCGTGTGTCGTGCGTGCGTGCGTGCGTGCGCTGGTCATAAAATTTATGGGCGGAATGCGAGGGCAAAATGGACATTTTGTGAGACCCAAGACTAGGCACGAACCTAGGGAAGTGTGCCTTGAGTCCTGACAGTTTAGATAGTGGAATCTAAGTCTTGAAAGAGTGTAAATTGGGTCGCGCCATGCATGATTGATGACATCAAATTTAATTGGCTTGAGATGTGTGTTTGTAAGCACGTGCATGATGAGGCCGCATGTTAATAAAGCTGACTTGCATGGATATTCGTGGGCTTTGGGATGCGTGCCTGCATAATCATACATTTGAAATCCTGCATTTTTGTGAATGCAATGTGAGATCATATATTGTGAGCAGAGCATGACTGTGAATCACTTGTTTGTGATATTGAAACATCGCATGATACCATGGGGGAAATGTGCATTTGGCGGAGTGCGTAGAAACCGCGCAGGTAGGCCCGGATGTGTCTAGGGGGCCTCCGGGAATAGGGAGTATAAGGGGTACCGATCGTCGAGCTGTTGAGCTTTGGTAGCGGTACCAGTGCCTGTTACGTGCTCGGCACGGGGTAGCTGGAGTGATAAGGGTGTGGACCTGAGAGTGTCTAATGACATAGTTACCAGGTCCAGGGCACGGGCCCGAGGCGCGTAAAACGCGGGGCCGGGATCAGTGGAGGCCGGGCCACTAGATCCCCTGGAAAGTCCGGGAGGGCTATTGAGCCACCGGTGGATCCTCATCAAATATTTGAACATGCTGCATCTGTGAATGTTGATTGATGTCACGCGTGGTATATCTAGAGCCTGTTATATTTGCCCGACGTGATATCATGATGCTTATGTGATGGTTGACATTCTGGCATGGTTTGCATGATCATTATGTTATAGTTGAGTATATCGCCTGACGAGTTTGACTCTTTTGCATACTGCTTTCTAATTTGAGCTTAGATGTTTGCTTATTGGGTTAAGACTCACGCTTTGGGCTGATCGGCCTTTCAACCCCTGACCTAGAAATGACTAGCTCCTCGATCCATCATGGAATACCATTGGAGATTGAGACGACTGAGATCGAGTATCCCACGGTAGCTGGAGTTGTGTACGTTAAGCGAGAGAGCATTGTCTGAGTGGATGTAGGGAACGAGGAGTTGGAGCCCCAACGCTTTGAAGCATGGATGGTTAAGGTGGGAAACACGACTTTTGGACCTCTTAAGGAACAAGAGATCTCAAGATATGGCGTAGACCGGTGGGGCCCAATACCTGGAGGCACTTCGGATGATGAGGCCGACGATGAGCAGACAGAGCAGGACGAGATTTCTGATTTGGGTCAGCTGAGGATCGATTCCCTGGCTACTGTAGCGACCGATCTAGGGGAGTCTCAGTTGTCTGGGTAG